>VYXB01009885.1:0-36405 GCA_013397135.1 Pachyramphus minor | reverse complement strand
GGATGAGATTCAACACGGCCGAGTGCCGGATCCTGCACTTTGGTCACAACAACCCCCTGCAGCGCTACAGGCTGGGCACAGAGTGGCTGGAGAGCAGCCAGGCAGAAGTTTGGATTGACAGGAAGCCGAACATGAGCCAGCAGTGTGCCAAGGTGGCCAAGAAGGCCAGTGGATCCTGGCCTGTACCAGGAACAGCGTGGCCAGCAGGAGCAGGGAAGTGATTCTTCCCCTGGACTCAGCACTGGTGAGGCCACACCTGGAGTTCTGTTTCCAGTTCTGGGCCCCTCAGTTCAGGAAGGACATAGAGGGGCTGGAGCAGGTCCAGAGAAGAGCGACCAGGCTGGTGAAGGGACTGGAGTACAAGCCCTACAAGGAGAGGCTGAGGGAGCTGGGGTTGTTTAGCCTGGAGAAGAGGAGGCTCAGGGGAGACCTCATCACTCTCTACAACTCCCTGAAAGGAGGTTTTAGCCAGGTGAGGGTTGGTCTCTTCTCCCAGGCAACCAACAGTAAGACAAGAGGGCATTGTCTTAGGCTGTGCCTGGAGAAGTTTAGGTTGGATATTAGGAAAAAATTCTTTACAGAGAGAGTAATCAGACATTGGAATGGGCTGCCCAGAGAGGTGGTGGATTCACCATCCCTGAAGGTTTTTAAAATGAGACTGGATGTGGCACTTAGTGCCATGGTGTAGTAACCATGGTGGTAGTGGATCAAGGGTTGGACTTGATGATCTTGGAGGTCTTTTCCAACCTGGTTGACTCTATGATTCTGTGATTTGTACCGCTGTTTATAGGGTCACAAGAGAGTAGACTTTAGTCATAGTAATTTTCCACCCTGGCTGCAATTCAGGATTGAAACTTTTGAAGAAAGTTGGGTAACAAAAGTGTTATTCCACCTCGGTTCTTATTCAGGCAAGAAAAATAAGTTTTGAAGGCTGTTTGTTAAAAGCAGGAGCTTTTAACTTGCTAGACAGTACAAGCTCCTGCGAGCAGACTGTTTCTGATACGCTTAAGGGAGGCTTAGCCCAAGTGCTGTTCACCAAGGCCTAGGCCTAATGAGCATTTCTCAGGTCACAGTGCAGCTTACGGGGGGAGGGATGCACCATCACAGGCCCTGAGCTGCCCAATGACCCCTTTCCACATGTTACACTGCAAACCAAGCAAGGCCAGGCTTCTTGCAAAAATATGGCTGTGGCTGCCAGATGAATATGGATTATTGGTGCTGCTGTTCCCAGTACAGTTTTGAAACCCACGGGACTTGATTTTTATTTTTTTTTGCTTGTCTAAGAAGTGAGATGCTTGGTCCTCAAAGACCAAAAGGATCCAGGCCCACATCTCTCACAGTGCAGGCTGAAGTGTATCAAAGGTCACTGTCTCTGCTCCTGAGGGAGAGCAATGTGAGGGATTGTGCCAGAGAGGTACAGAGAAGATACATCAAAGGGTGGAAGGCTGTTGGGCCATAAAGGGACTGGCAGGGAAAAGAGCAGGACAGTAACCTGAAGACCTTGGACACTTGAACGGGTTATAAGATGCTGGGTTCCTTTCCCTGGTGTCAAAATGTGTTTTCAGTCTGAGCAGGTATGGGATGCAGTATAAATAAGCAGCTCTCTCCAGACACTAGGCTGTCATATGGAAGGTGCAAATGGCCTCAGACAACCCTGTTTTTAAATAAGGCTGAGTGCTGGGTCGTGGGCAGCTGTAGCTGAGCTCCACCACCCAGAAATCTCCGATAGGAATTTCAACACCTTCTGGAACCCTGTATCCACTTGTGAGAAGCTGAGATTGTTCCACATCCTTTCAGATAATTCTTGCAGTAGAGATAGCATGGATGTTTTAGGGAGCAGTTTGTATTACGTGATTTTTTCTGTGTATCACACAAAAGCATAGCTCACCTTGGTCTCCCTTCTGGGACCCTTGCATGCATAGGAAGAGTGGGCATTTCAGAAGGGGAGAAAAGAGGATCACACAAACCTTAGAATAAAAAAGCAGTAACTAAGATGCTCTTGTTTCCCAAATGAGTATGTGAATAATGATTATTGTAATTTTTATCAGGAAAATTGTTTTTCCATGGCTTTAGTGCATATACACAGTTGATATTGTGGGAACCTTTGCATTTGCCAGGCATGCCTACACAGAGATGGTAATAATACCTTCCTACACTGAAGAGCTGAAAGGGGGATGAATAGTGGGCTGATGTCTGTATAGCCTAGAGAGGTTGTAGAGATGCTTTTAACAGCCAAACCAAACAAGGCATCTGATTAGCAGGCAAAAATGAACGAGGTTTAAGTACGAGTGTGTTTTGCTCTTTCCCTAAAGGTGTTTCTCTGGATGCGCTTCCAGATGAATTACTTCTGGCAATCTTTGCATATTTGCCCCTAAAGGACTTGCTAAAAGTTTCAGTGATTTGCAAGAGATGGCATCGTCTTTCGTAAGTATTATTTCTCATCATTTAATATTAAGTAAACCTTCATTTCATGGACTGTTAAATGATCTGGTTGTCATCTTGTTTATTCATGTATAATTCAGTTTATGCCATAGGTGAGTTATATGTACGTATAATGAAAAGATGCTTCACATATTTTAACATTATTATAGTTTATTAAATAGTTTTCCCTCCTCTCAGTCTTTTTTTTTTTTTTGACACTGAAAACTGTCTGTGGTTGTACTCATAATTGTGGCCCTTTTGAACTCACTAACAAGTAAAATTCTATGCCTCAGGTTTGATGAATCTCTCTGGCAGACACTTGATCTGACTGGTGGGAATCTGCTGCCAGGAGTGCTTGGACACTTGCTGCCTGCAGGTGTTACTGTATTCCGCTGCCCAAGAGCCTGTATTGGGAATCCATTGTTTAAAACAACTGAGTAAGGCTTTTTCTGCATGTTCTGGATCCTGAAACCATGTCTCAAATATTCACAATTTTTCCGTGTAGTTTTGGTTTTAAGGCAATAGGAACCAGTAGAAGCGTTTGTGCTATCTGTGGCCTGTGGAAGTGCTGAGCAGTGGTTAGGCATGTGTTGGAACAGGAGGATCTGCATGCACCTGTCAGCTACTTAAAACCAAGCCAAAGTGATTTTTTGAAAGTATCAAGTGCTATAACGCACTTGCAGTTTATATCTTGTAGAACCAAGAATTGTCACCATCTCCAGCACTTTATATGGGACACCCAAAAAGAAAATTATTTAACTGCAGCAGGGTAGACTTTCAAGTGTTATGAGGAATCCTGAATGCCTGGAATATGAGTTCTGCGGTTTTGTCTGGTAGCTTAGCAGCAGACCTAGTGAGCTTAGTCATATACTCAATCTGCAGCTGAACACAACAGTAGAACTAGTTTCTGCAAGTTTGCATGGGTTTAGTGTGTGGAATATATTTGTGGAGCATGTTTTAATGCAGTTTTAGTAGCTTGACTTTTTCCTTTTTTTTTTTTTTTAGACTTCTCAAACTTCAGTACCTGGATTTGTCAAACTGCACAATGTCTGTTGCAGATCTCCAGAGTATTCTTTGTCTGTGTGAAAGACTGCAGAACCTCAGCTTGGAAGGACTAGTGCTTTCTGACAACATCATCAAGTGAGTGACACATTTGGGAATATTCAGTAAATACCTTCTGTTTGGTGCCATCATTTTGTGCAGGCTGGTGAAAGAATGCTGTGGAGAGTTGTTCATTGTGGAGTCTATTGAAATGGCTGGTTTTAAGCACCTAACAGGGCAAGCTGGCAGGCTAGATGAGCTGCCTCTTTCTATCCTCCAAAAGATGAGGTAAAGATGAAACACCCCTATAGAAAAGTGTGTCTTGGTGCCTTTCTTTTTTTTCCAATTCCCCAGAGTAGGAGGAGGTTGGAGAAACTCTCTTTAGAGTTTGTGTCCACTGGCTATTCCCACATGCAAGCTGTATGGCAGAGCTACTTCTGTTTTCCATTTTTGTGCTACCAAGAGAACTGTGTGTTTGGTATGCAGGTTCTTTTCTATTTTAAGGGCTCTGAGTGGCTTTCCCACCGGATGTTCATTGTTCTTCTGTACTATTGCTCACTTCTTTGTTGAACTTCACTATGAGGTCCTGGAAGATTACAGATTCTGTCAAGCAGACGAACCACTTTTTTGGTTGTACTGAAAAGACATTCATGGGTGTGCAGTCAACCTCCTGCTCAGTCGCATCAGGTGATTCTGGAGGTGCCAGGACCATAGGTCAGATGGCAGAGGTTCTCACTGTCCTGATGCTTTCTGATGCCTTCCTCACTCCAGAGAGGGGGAACCAGACACAAATCAGTATAGTTTGGCTTTTGATACTAGGTGAAAACTATGTGAAAATTGCATACTAATGAGGCATTAATGATGGAATTCTGTTGCATTGTGTACAAATGTAGATACTGGGTGTAAGTTTTTTCAGGTTTTGCCAAGTGCGTGTCTGCTCTAGTCTTGCAAACAAATGCGTTCAGGGGATGCTATTTGGACATGTTTTGTTCTAGAATAACCTCTGTCTTGCAGAGGGGTGACATCAGAAATTGGATTGTTGCTTTGTCCTTTGTTGAGGCATAGTCATCTCTGGTAAGCTATGGTGTGTGTTTATTGGCATACAACAGGTGAAGGTGAAAAGAAATATTTTCCTTGTAAACTTGGTAGTTTATAAATATGCAGACTTGTCAGGAAGATCAATTAAATAGACAACTATCCCTTTCAGTGTTGTGCTTTGATTCAAAAAGCATAGAGTTGAGACCCTTAGTGACTCAGATTTGTCAGTTGATTAAAGATGCAGTGCTGCTTGTTTAGTGAGTCACTCTGTGCCTGGAATCTTAGCTCTTAAAAATAATCACACATACTAGCAGTGCAAGTGATGTTCCAACATTTAAATTTTATCAGACTTTTTTTTTCCCTCCACAGGAGCATTGCTAGGAATCCCAATTTGATACGATTAAATCTTTGTGGGTGCTCAGGGTTCTCTGCAGAAGCCTTGGAGATGATGTTGAGCAGCTGCTCTGTGTAAGACAAAACCAGTTTTTGCTGTTCCTGCTTACTGCTATTCCTGAGAAAAAGGATCCTTTTTATTTTTTTTCCTTGGGCATCCCAGGAACTTGTATCTAACACCTTTTCTTTTTTATGTGCTTGTTTCTGTTCCTAAATGCCTAACAGCTGAATATTAGCAGAATGGTCAGGTAGTTTCTTTCCATTGAGCTGTTTTCTTCCTTAATAGCAAAGATGCACTTTGGTAGTTTTTCCTTAATCGTCCTTGTTGGTGGATAAACCTCATTTTGGTCCCTTTCATATCCTGTGAATTTGATTTTCTTAACAAAAACAGGATGTGATTCTCACAAAGTGAAAGTGTGTGTTTTGAAACTGGAAAGTGGAGTCCCAGAGCTCTCTTTGCAATCAGAGTACAGTATGAATGCCAGAGAACACTGTGCTTTTCCATGGTAGAATAATCCTTCAGTAACCTTCTAGTTCATGAAGCACTGTGTTCAGATTGACAGCTCTTCAGAGATTAAACCATCTGCTGGCAGGAAGTCATAGAACTGAGCTGCAGTGAGTCTGGGATTTATATCCCAATCCTTCTGCTGACTTCCTGTGACATGCTAGACAATGTATTTAATCTTTCCTTCTGCAACAGCATGATTTTTAATCAAATTGCAAGTCAGTGGACAGCCAAAGTCTTAATCTTTCTTGTTGCTTGGTCTGCTTACTTGGATCATGAGCTCTTCAGAGGATGGCAGTCTGTGCAGTGCACAGTGAATAGCAGATGGCAAACCTGATCCTGGGAATGCTAGTGGCAATTTAACTGTTTTTTCATTTATGTAGAGATTGCCAGCTAAATGCTGTGGTTGTGCATTCACTGTGTCTTTGTCCTATGGTTACAGCTACACCACCTGCACACAGAACAATACTTAGTCCAGCCCCATGGTGATAGGCTGTAGGTAATCAAGCACATAAAGAGAGTTAAGCTCACAGCATGGCCAATGTTTATATAAAACTATGAAGTATTTTATGCTAATTAGGATTAATTGGTCATCTGACCAGTGCTAATGATGGATAGTGTTTTTTCCTTTCAATGTGACCATCTGTTCAGTAGTAACAGATTCAGGTCACAAACTCTGATGAAAAGACAGTGTCTCCCTGTGGCAGTCTTTGGAGAGAGACTTTACTTCCTAAGATAGTGAATCATTCCAGGTGGAATTGGTTTTGAGAAGTCACTCTAAAGCCTTGCCCAGATAGGATCTAAAATTAGCACTGGCCAGGTTGATGAGGACTTTCTCAGGTTGGATCTTGAAAATATCCAAAGACAGATTCTGCTGGGTAACCTGCTCCATTAATTAGTGCTTAATCATTGTCATAGCAGAATTTCCACTCATGAATACAGGAAGTTGTTAGTAGGAGTGTTACAAGTATTTCCTTTAGAAGTATGAACTGTAATAGAAAATATCAGAACTTGAACTGCATTTCGTTGTTGTTAACAACTCTTTTTTCATTCGTGTTTAGGCTGGAGGAGCTGAACTTGTCCTGGTGTGACTTCACAGCTACACATGTGAAAGCAGCAGTCAGTCATGTTACTTCACAAGTCACCCAATTAAATTTAAGTGGATACAGAGAGAATCTACAAATAGCAGGTAAATAGCAGCATGCCAAGTCTTTATCCCACTGTGGGATAAAGCAGCAGGCTTTATATTTTCTTCTGGTTGGCATCCATGCTGTGTAAAGAAAAATCACGTACTAACACTGATTTTATGCTTTATATAGCTTGAAGTTTTTGCTCTAAGGAATCTTAATCATATTTCTATCTCAGTCAAGAAAGGTGAGGTGATTTTTCCTCTGAATTTAAAAACAGTCAGGTGAAACCTCATTTCATCTTCAGTTTAAAGGTATAGCTGTTACTTCTGAAGTAAGTTCTGGAAGCAGGACTTTGTCTTCCACTGTGAATTAGCCTTCCAGATACTGTTCCTGGAGCTTTCTTAAAGCTTCTACTGTTGTGGCTGCTGAAGGCATCTTCCAAAAGAGAACAGTCACAGTAACTGCTCAAGTTTCAGACTGACATACAGATGCCAGTTAATTGAAAGGCAAATAATCTCAGTAATCAACATTTAACTATTTACTTGTAATAGTCCTAGGAGGAAAAGTTGTGTAAAGTTGGAGGATAACAGAAAATGCACATAAATCTAGATTTGGGGAGAGGGTACAACAAAATAAACAAGAGCATAGATTAAGAGTGGTATTGCTTTGGAGGCAAAGAGAAATTAATTTTCTCAATGCGTGAATTTGACAGTAGGGCACTAGCTGAAATGCAGGTGGTGACCTCTCTTATTTCTCTTTTAACATCACACAGACCCTGATACATCTTCTCCTTTTGGGGAAATATGCAAATCTTGTCTCAGCCGCAAACCCACAAACAAATATGCTACATAATCTCCTTCACATCAAGAATTTAAACCTTCTGTTGATTGGACCATTAGAGAAAACGTGCTGATCTCTCCTGTTTGCCAAACCCTGAGTGACTTTACTCTTTTAATGCAATTTATATGGCATAAGAGTTGAGTAGCACATTAATCATCACCATTTAGGTATTGTTTTCTTTAGTTTTTGCACATGAATTCTGAAATACCAAAACTTTCTTGCATGTTGTTTAGCACCTTGTTAATAACAGTGGCTTTTAGGTGATATCTGAGCCATGGGTGATTCAGTGCTATTTGCACATAATGAAAAGGTCTCAAGAATTTACAGTTTAAATCAGGAAAACCATTAACTTTTTGTCATGTAGAAAGAACTTTCTGTGGGTAAAAATAAAGATGCTTAAACTTGGTGCTCTGAAAGGGCATTTGATGTGTGGAAAATTTCTGTTACTTTTTCACTACATGTAAGTGTTTCAGGCATCTCAACATTACTATGTCTTGGTAGATTTCACAGAAATATCACTTGAATTACTCCCTTGTTAAGTTGATAGTGCAGCTAACTTTTAGGGACACTTCACTGAACTAAATGTATCTGTTTTGCTGAGGGTTAAAAGAAGTCCATGTAAGGTATCTTGTAAGCAGTCTGTATGCTCTAAGTCTTGATCATGAATCTTTTAAACAAAAAGTTATGCTTTAGTTGTGGGGTTCTGGTAGAGAAGATGCAAATGAACGTAAATGGAAGTGAGTAGGCCATATAAAGCCTGTTCATCTTATAACTGAAAGGTGGACTGACTCTGTGTGACTCTTTTCAGATGTGAAAACACTGGTGGGAAGATGTCCTTTTCTTAGCCATTTAGATCTCAGGTAAGACCTGTGGAACTAGTCCTTAAATTGTTTTGAGATTGTCTTGAGATTAGCAATAATGCATGATTGCATAGCTCTGCCCAAGTAAAAAATCCTGCCTATGCTAAAACTACGAAAGATTTGCTATCTGGCATGACCTAATCTGGAGCAGGTAACTATCTTGAAGATTTCTTCGTTATATCTCATCATAAATTTTATATAGCTACAGGATTTATTAACTAGCAAGTGAGGATTGTTGATAGGTGGAATGGAGGGAAGCATTTAGATGCCTACAGTTTATGAGCTGAGCATCTAGAGAGGGTTTAATTCTCTTCTGATACAATTTAATTACTTGGCTACATAACAGTAAAAAAAAGGGTGTATTTTGGTTCTGAGCTAGTCAGTGACAGTATTTTAAAACCCCTCTGTGAAGAACTTGCCTATTCTTGCCAAGAGTTCTGCTGCTTCACTTGCCCTTCAGTGAAAATCAGAATTCCTCCCCTCACAACACATATACACGAGAGATGCGTTGCTTCCATATTGAGCAAAAACATACTTCAGTGGTAGAAGTTGATGTTTATTAAATTTCTTAGCCTGAATTTTGGAAATACTAAATTTACTGCTGCTTTATACTTAAGCCTTTATTTAATATGCTCTTCTGTACAGTGACAGCATGATGTTAAAGCCTGAGTGCTTCCAGTATTTTCAGCAACTCATGTTCCTCGAACATCTTTGTCTTAGTCGATGTTATCAGATATCACCTGCTGCCTTGGTGTAAGTAATCTCAAAATAGTTTTGGTTTGCCACTCATGCAGAGGGCAAGTTAATTTAAACTTAATTTATTTTAGGTTTGGAATTGCACATATTGTTTGGAAAAGCTTACTGGTTTGAGGAATTGTGAATAAAACTGAGATAAAATATCCTGTTATAGCATGGACTGGGACTGCTAGAGCATGTATCTTTTGAGACTCCAGAGTGGAACCAAAGGTGTCTGAGATAATCTTCCAGTGGTATCAGTCTGCACTCATGGAACTGGGTGCTCCATGCATGCATTAGTGGCATTCTACCAATGGTACTCACTAGTGGAACTGGAGTTTCCAGTCCTGCTGGTTACAGTACTTATGTCAATACTGGACTTCTGACTATGCAGCACAATTTAGAAAAGTTGGCAGAGTTGACAGTACCTGTTGACTAGGTAACCTCTCTGTATTTTTTGTGAGCACCTTTATCAGTTATTGATTGCAACTGAAGCAGAGTTACTTTTTTGTGGGGGTTTTCCTGCCTTTTATTAGCATACAAGCTTTCAATTTCAATACTTTCAAGAAGGATGTCAATCCAAAGAATGGTCAACAACAAGAAAAAAGATTGTGAGTAGAACAGGACTATTAAAAATGGACATCTGAAGAACCTTTCCTGTGGCAGTGTGTGCTTGAGCCTTTTGACTTTGTCCAATACTTGCTTATAGATACACAGGTCATGTGATGATTGAGAAAATGTAAAGCAATGAAGAAGCCAGGGCTGGATACTCACCAAAACATTGCCACAAACTAGAAACTGATAGTACCTGGGGCTTGTTTCCTCTGAGCCATACCCTGAAACTTCATCTGGGGCAATTTCTTCCACTTTTTCTAAATTGTTAAGTCCAGGGAAATGAAAGGGGAAGTACCAGTTTGTATTCACTTTGAGAGAGAGATCAGCAAAAAATAATTTATTCATGAAGTATCAGGACAGAGAACTAGTTTCAATTAAATGTGTTTAAGTAGTTACCCTCTTCTATAAATTAGTAGAAATGGAGTTCTCTAGCTTGGGTACAGACTGAAAAAAAGAGAACAATGTTTTTAGTTTCACGATTAATTTCGTATTTTTCTAGAGAACTTGGTGAAATTCAAACGCTGAAGACTCTTCAGGTGTTTGGGATAGTGACTGACAGCTCCCTGCAGCTCCTCGAGGAAGCACTGCCTGCAGTGAAGATCAATCGTTCACACTTTACAACCATTGCGAGGCCGACTGTTGGCAACAAAAAGAACCACGAGATTTGGGGAATCAAATGCAGATTGACACTGAGAAATCCTAGTTTCTTATGATCATGTACAATGCACTGGGTGCAATGGACACACTGTGCATTGAAGCTCCTTAAGAAACAAAGTGCTGGAGCACCTTTAATCATAGTACTGTTATTGTAAAAAGCATTCTAATTTGGTCTTACACCTTAGTGCTGTTTCATAGTATTTTGTAGCACTGTTTGTACTTAAAGCCTTTAGAGATCTGATGATCTATGAGCAATTGTAGAATTTTGCAGGCTTTTTTTTTTTTTTTTTTAAACCGGGGTTTTTTGAAAAAATACTATGAAACAATTACTGTAATTAAACAATGCCAGCCTCTAGCAACTATTGCAAGTTCTGATGCAGCTTTTATTGCACTAAATTAAAGTGTTCTAAAGGTGCTTTTGGTTAACTCTTCCCGGAAGAGTTAACACCTCTTAGTTAACCTGGTTACCAGGTAACTCCTGGAACAGCTTGCAGAGGTGCTAGATATCTTAACAAGGTTTATTAAGGAATTTGCAGAGCTCAAAGTGAGTAAGATATTAAACCTATTCAACTACTTAATTGAATAAAATGCACAGTAGGATGAGAAGCTGTGAGCACAACAGAGGGCTGAGTCTGAATTAATTAAACTTGAAAACAGTAAATTGGGGATGTCTACACTAAAGCAAATGAGAGAGCTCAATACCATACAAGTTAGGAGGCAACATAAAGGAGCTACAGTAAAGTTTTTACTTAGCGGGCCACAAATGATACTTTTGTCTTTTGTATTGTGCACCGTTAGCAAAATACAGTCTGAGAAGCCAATTCAGAATTAGCATCTGTAAAAATAGATGTTGGTTATCCATGCTGGTTTCACGTGGTGGTGCTAGGTTTTCTGATTAAATGTTACAGAACCTTAGTGTAGCTTCTGTGAGTGATCTCAGATAAAACTTCCTCCAAAGAATAAGATCTTTCAACTGCAACAGATAGTGGTAAAAATCTTGCAGGAGGAGGGCTCAAATGGTTCTAGATATAACCAAAAAAAACCAAAACATGGGACTACAGCACACGAATGCTGGAGGGAAGAGATGCTTTGGTGCTAGCAAGAAACATCATTTTTTCTTTTGTAATAGTTTATGTTTGTAGTAGCACTTCACTTTTTTTATCTGTTTCACTAACCACTGTTGTCTAGTGTGGATTTTTTTTTTTTTAAAGTCATAGGAAAAGCTAAGTAACTGTCCAAAAAAAATTAAAAAACCCAAACCAAATAAAAGAATAGAAACAAGTAATGACTTTAAATGAAACTTTCATCTGCATTTATTGTCAGGGTCCTTGTGCTTAAGCCTAGAATGTTCCAAAAGGTGTTCTAGCTAATAAGTTACAGGGCACAACTTGGATCCTGTGTAGGGCATAAATCTGCTGTTGTTGTTCGCATGAATGCAGTCAGCAAGCAGGTGAATTTATTCATAGATGTTCTAAGAGCAGCCTACAGCATTACTGCAGGGCTGTTGCATAGGTACAGTTTTTCCCATTCAGTCTGAAGAAAAGCATTCAGGTATTAATTTTCTGGTGATGCAGAACTCCTTACTTACTGTGGAAAGATTGTATGAGTACTAGAATTTGATATTTAATTTGACTTTTAGAGTATAGTAAATAAAACACATTATCATGCTAATCTGTTTTAAGTTGTTTTGGTTTTTATTCAGCTGAACAGTGTAAGTAACAGCTGATTCTCTAACAGGCTTGTGTCCCTTATAAAGATGTTAATCGGCAACACACCTTGTGAAAACTGGAAAAGTGGAGGGGATTTGGATATTCTACTGCTTCACCATTTGCTGCCTTAGTTTTAAGCCTTAAATTACTTCAAGGAAAAAGTAATCTTTGCAGCTAGGCACTACCCATAAATACTTCTCCCTGTGCACAATATAACTCCGTGCACCTTCTCTTGCATTTAATAAAGATCTGAGAAATTGCTGTGTTGTACAAAATGACTGATGGATGGGAGAATGCTTTCCCTAATTTCCCACCAACTTTGTGTAAAGGGTTACAAAGAGGGAGTGTGCCCAACCAATGTGTAAACATTGTCAGAGGACAGGGTGTTATCATGAATACATTTAGCATTTACTATACTGTGCTTTAAACCCTGTACAGAACTGGGAGAGGAGTATGGCTTTAGCTAGATGGAATAGCCCTGAACTACTTTCAACTACCAGCATTGGTTCAGCGTTGGACTATCACCCATCTCTTGGTTATGGTGGCAGCTGTAGCAGACATAGTGGAAGGCCCTGGGGTTAAGGTGCACCACTGTCCTTTTCCTAATTGAAGTTATTTCCTCGCTCTGCAATTTATACCAAAAACTGCTACATAGCAGTCTCTGCGTTATACCTAAAAGCATGAAGGCTTACAAACCAGCAAAAGAACCTGAACAATAACTGAGAAGAAGCTGAGTGCATGAAATACTTCTGAAAGTGGAAATAAGGCACAGGAAAGCTTCATTTATCAATTAACCTTTTCATTTTTATTACATAATGTATAAACACCATGTGGAAAGAAAAAAAAAAAGGAGAAAGAATGACAGGTCTGGGTTAGCAGAACACCATGTGGACTGGCACTACATGAAAAGACCATGGATTTGACTCAGCTAGTAGAAGATGTGCAAAGATCACTGCCAGTCCATGCAGATTAAATCAGTGTTAAACCAATACTCTGTCCTGTCATGGAATACTGTCTACCAAGTAAATTGTACTGTAATCCCTTGCAATAAAGGATCCTTAAAGTGTCCTACAGTTCTTCAATAAAAAAGGTAGCTGCTTCTTATCTATTATAGATTTCTGAATCATCCTAATTAACTTAAGCATTCACCAGTAAATGCTTCAACAGAAGTGCAGTTAAATTACAGACAAAACCAGTAGAGGCCACTCATGAGTAAGTCAGGCTTCCTTTTTGCTAAGTTAGGAATTACTAAGTCATAAACCAGATCATATTCTGGACCTGTCAGGCCTGAAAACATTGTCTTTTAGTCTTGACATTCATAATAAGGAATGGCAGGCATGTTTAAGAGGTATGCTTACTGCTCAGACTAATCAGTCTCTATTAAAACATTACAGCACACAAATACCTAAATAAGCAGGGGATGACATTTCTGACATAGTTTGTCTATGCAGGTATTAAATACCTAAATCTGATCTAACAGTGGCAAAGTCCTAGGAAGTAATAAATTGGTGTTAACAGCACTGGGGGGTTTGGGGGTTTAACAGCATATTGACTGGTGTACTCAATAGAGGCACATAAACCATCCTTAACTGGTTACTGATGGAGTGACAATAACTAAAACACCCTAGGTTTGTGTGCACACAACTTTAGAAAGATTAGTCTTTTGCATCTTTACCTTTAGAAAAGTTTTGCAGACATTTTTAGACAGTAAAGGCTTTATTCTGATAGCTTCTGAACTTACCAAGTTTTGAAAGCTTACTTGGCTTTTATTTTCCCCTCTGGCTCTGCAGTCATGATAGCCAGACAGTGTAAATAACTCACTCTGCAGCACACTTAAAAGGTAAAATGTACACAAACAGTGACAGCTTATTCAGAAATCTCCATGAGCGTCACATTTTCCTAGAACTGAATGGTCAAATCAGTTTCCTCTAAATTATGTTTTGATTTTGTATTCACTCAAATCGTAGAAGGGAAAAGTCCTTTATCCACTTCCTCCACCTATAAAGAGCAGTTCACGTTTTGCAAGTGGCAGTAAACATATTGTTTGGCTACACTGGAGAACATTTCCATTAGACCTGAGGACATCTGTTACAGAAGTCTCTCTGTTCAAAAGTAGTTTAAAGAAAACTCAGTTTTGGAAGCTAATTTGTAGTAGACAGGACAAAACATATTTTTTTTCAAGTCATGTAGTAGAAGAGTTCCTGCTGTAGGAATATTCACTTTGTCAAATTCTGCCCTTTCTTCTACGCAATTATCAGCACAGACTCTAAAAGGCAGTCACAGTTTACAGTTTCTCCAAAACATTATTTAAAAAGTCATTTCCTCTTCTATAATCAGGGCTTTTTTTCCTGTTGTTGACTTGCTTACCTAACATGAGCAGACATGTAAAATCCATTTGTTGCCAGTTAAATATCAGTAGAATTCAGCATAGGATTGGAACTTTCTAGGGAAGGTAAAAACACACAGTGAGAAAACTGGAAGACATACGTATTAACTTGTGCTGCAACTCCTAGTACCCAGGATATCTCAATCTTCTTTAATTATAAGAAATCCATAACCCAGAATTCCAAACCATTCAACTTAATAAGGCCAAATAATCTTCCTTAATGACAGCCACCTACATGCACTAGTGTGACTGAACACCTGTTTGCCAGTTAATTCACTCAGTGAAGGAATCTATTTTACTTCAACATGATTTCTGTAATTTGTATATTCCCATTGAAGGGCTTAAGAAAACTTTGGGTTTCAAGTCCCTCTCTAGAAGAAAAAGTGAAAGCTACCTCATTCAAGATGTACTAAAGCAGACTTTTACTTTTGATGTAAGCCTACAAAGTAGAAAAAATATTGGAAGAACAAAAAAAAAATTGCCACAAGTTGTATGAAACTACAAAGTTGTACAATTTTTGAAAAGCATACAAAAGGTTTATATTTCCATTTCTATTACATCAATATCATGGTTTACCAAAATCTATATATCCTTGCATCAAATTGCTAGATCGACAGTCAACTTTTCTATAAAAGTGTATTTATGAAGGTACTTAGTTTCATCAGTCCCAGACTGTTACTAGAAAACTGTACATCTGAATATTTAATGCTACTGACTTAATACTTGAACCCAACTACCTGTGTTTAAAAAGCTGTTCTTTCATGTTTGCCTTACAGGTTAAAATGTCAATTTTCACTGAAGTTAGAGGTAACGCTTCAGATACATTTCTTTTACACCAGATGCAAAAAGAGCTTAAATATCAGGCTAATGTTTCCCCAACCCAAAGGAATGAAAAGCATTTCAAGCTTCCTCTAAATGCTCTTGCATCTGAAAAAGCCAACATCCAGTATAATGCAGCATTGTGATATCCCCATGGTTTCCCTCTATGGATCCATAAATGTTTCAGCAGAAGACATGAGGGTCCTTCATTCTTCCAGCAGAACAGTGCACAGTGCATCCTCTGTGTCAATCAGTATCGACGCTATCGCCCCGTCATTGAACTCAAAAGATGTTCCTCCATCCACAACCATACAGGCATCCCAACAGCGGGAACGGACACAGACTCTGCAGAAACCCAAGAACTCAAGTTTTCACAAAACAGCTCAAACATTTAAGTATTTCACAGAAGCACTCAACAATAAGATTCGTTTTTGGCCCTTCTTTTGCGTGGGCCAGCAAATGCTTAATCACATACTTAGAGAACCATTTCGCATGGTACCAAGCACTAGAAGTGCCCCCAGTTATCACTACTTTGTGTGAAAGTAGAAGAGTCCAGGGAGAACTGAAGGACTTGTTCAAATAATTGAGTCCCAGAGTCTGAGAACAGCCTATAATTTAATAGTTGGTGTTGAAAGTTGCAGTTTAGGTGTATTTTTTTTAAAGAAAGCACTTTAATCTTCACAGAAAAGTTTTCAATTAATCTGTAATTCTAACGCATTGTCTTCCTGTTAAGTGAAACATATAGTTTCAACTAGCAATGCTTGAGATTCAAATAATTTGGATATTAATAAGTTTATTTTTTTACATGAATCATTCAGAGAAAAGGGAAAGTAATTTCAAACACAAAGATGAAGGTGAGAATGCTTGTCAGACAACTTCATGAATAGGTATTGCAGCATAGTGCAATAGTGCATTAGTCTGACTACACTACTGTAAAGCTAAGAAATTTAAATCTAAACTTATAAAATTTAAGGCCTCTCTTTTAGAACCAGACAAGATAGAATAAAGCTGCTAACCACCTTTGTCATCATTTAACTTTAAAAGGAAAATTAACTCAATCACTGAAATTTATCCCTTCATGCAGAAAATGAGAACACTATTAAGTAATGAGTTCTTGGTCTATACAATGTTCTGATATCCAAAGTTTAATCAACAACTATACAGCGACTTAGATTTTCAGGAAGACACATCTTTCAGAAATATATCCAAGCTGTCCTGCCACCTGACTATTCTCACTGTGAAAATTTTTTCTTATTTTTTTATCAGAATCTTACATCCTATAAAATCACAGCTGTTGCTTCATATTCTGCTCTGAAAAGAGTTTAACTGAGTCTCCTCTGTAACCCTCCTTTGGCAACTGAAGACAGCAACTGGCTCCCCCTGGCTCAGTCTTGCCTCCTCCAGGCTACACAAAAGCACCCTTTGAGTTTCTCCTTTACACATGGTGTGTTCTGGCCCCCTCATCCTCTCAGCGGCCCCTTCCTGAATTCACTCCTCTTTGTCAGTGGCTGTGTCTCATATTGAGGGAAATGGCACACACTCAAAACTGAGCACAACAAAGTCCTGTAAGACTGTGCATGGATCAAACATTAAACAGGCATAACACAACTAGGAAACATTTTCTTCCTGCTGTTAGGAGAACAATACTCAAGGCACTCAAAACACAAACTGGATGTTGAAACACTTCAAGGGAAAGTCCTGGAATACTCATACTTTTTGACAAATACACAGAATGAAATAACTCTTCACTGCTGCAGCCAACACTTACTTTGAAGAGAAGCCACGCTGACGGCTACTTGAAAAAACCCTGTTTACAATAGGTTCTCGAACACTGAAAAACATCTTTGGTTCCTCTGGACTGCAGAGCAGAGACTCATTGAAATCATTTGTTACTGTAAACAGAGAAATCAGCCATTAGTTTTTACAGGGAAAATTAGTTACTCTCAGAACCACACATTCCTCCAGGAAAGAGTAGCTTCCCTATCAAAGGGAATATTGAGTCTTGACAGATGCTTAATAGACTTCATGGGCAAAAAAAAAAAATTACTTTTACAGAATATTCCTTTCAGTTCTACTGCATGATGAACACTCAACAGCCCTCTTCAGATAATTAAATGTTGTGTTTCAATATGTATATTAAAGTGTTTCAAATCTTAGAAGAACTGGAATTCTCCTGAAGATCTCTATATATACAGAAGTCTAAATAAGTGTTTTCTAAATAAGTAAGACATTTTTTGCCTAATGTGCCTAAATAATGTTTACAAAAAAGACTATTCTTATTGAAGGAGTGCTAAAATACTGAAAGCAGTGCTGAGAATTCAGAGTACAACCAAAATGAACTGGTCAAAGTTAAGACACTTTAAAGAAATCTTGCCTTTTTCACTGACCTTTTTGCACTAAGTCCATGTTCAGTGGCATATCCAAGCTCCCATGCTTTTTCGCTGTTGAGTCAAGAGCAAGAGCCCCAGTTAGGTAAGAGAATGTTTATACAAACTTGGCTAATAATGCCACACCATTCACTCACCGATCTTAAGGATCTCTTCAACAGCTTGATGTGCAACCTTGTTAATATTATAGGACCTAGACAGAAGCAGAAGTCTTGTTTGCTGAGCAGTACAACTTAGGAGAAAAACAAAGCAAAAAGCCCCCAAAATTTTGCATACACGCAAACAACTATGTTCAACAGTTTGTAAAAACAAACAATGAGATTAAGTGTGATATCAGTTTCTTCCAAAAAAAAGTCTTAAATTAACTCTTGGTTTGGCATCTACCTGTGGCTTTGCAAACCTTAAAAATCCACTACCTGAAGTCTTCAGAAAAGAGCATGATACATGGCATGTAGTAATGGCATGAATAATGGCATGAATAATCCTGCTGCCTTAACCCAGTAACTGCTGATTTAAGTCTGCATTAAAAAAACTGAAGTATGACAGTTCTACAGATTCAGTGTGTTCTTATGCCACCTATCCAACCCTTGCAATTTAATTCCCTCTGTTAGTTTTCATTCATGAACCCAACATTTCTTCACAAATATTATGCCTCTTTGTTTGTACCCTAAAGTGTGGGCCTGAAACAAGAACTGGTGTATATAGAAAAGAGACAGTCAGATCAGACACTTCTGCATTTGACACATTTGGATGAAAAAGTCAGCATAAAGCCTATCAGACCACAGAGCTGCTGAGCGTGGCTGTCCAAGGCTCCTTCTCTTACACGTACTGCCTACCTGCAAGCCTGATCAGATGCTGGCAAGAAACTGAGATGCACAGTTTGAAATTTTTCTCTCAACTAGTTGTCATTTTACACAAGTTTTGGCAGCTGAAGACAGCACCTGGACATTTAAATGTCTCTCAGTCCAAATTCCAGGAAAGCAGAGAGCCCCCAAACCACAGGCTAAGGAAGATCACTCCACTGAGGCTTGGCCTTAGTTTAGAGAAGTCCAGCAACACATACTGATCACAGCAATGGAGAGGAGCAATCCTAGAGTTTGATCCCTGGTTCTGGAATTGCTCAGTACAGAGTGTATAAGCAAATGAAATTCGTAACAACAGCATTGAATTAAGGCTGTACTTTCCCAAGGTACTGAACACTAAGAAAGTTTCCCGAGCAGTCTGCCAACTTCATCCTTGGCAGGCTCCAGGACTAAGTTATGCTGACTGAATACAAAATTCTGAATTACAATGAAGAGTAAAACCCAGTAACCATGGTTACAGCATGAATATTCATTTTTCGAATTTCATTAAAAGCTTCTGTTGTAGTTCATCTTAGCCTGCCACATAAATCCTATTGTCCTATTGTACAACTTTAAACTATGAGCACAAATAGATTTCAAAGCTTTCACTGTACATGTCTCTCACATCTCAAAACTAAGTTGATTAGACTTACATGCAGTACTGTGGCTTGTTTAAGCTGAAAAAGTAATTTACCCCTTTGATTAAGCTAGCACAGTTCTGTATAGATATGGCCATCTTTGTTTAAGGAGACAAAAACATTGTGCCCTGTCAATTAAATATGAAGAAAACAAGAGGCTTTAAAGGAGAATGGACAGTAGATGTGTCAGAGACAACTCCACACTGCTTCCAAGTACATGTTTTCCCATTCTTCTTAGAGCTTAGATTTTTATAAGTTTACTGAGCTACATCATCTAAGCTTTTCCATTTTAGCCAAAAAGAGTAATTCACAGATCATCCCAGTAACTTCTGCAAGTCCGAGCAGAATCTTTTTCCCTCACCACTCGCAACCATTCATCTTCACACGTGGCATTCACCAAAATTACACCTAAGGTAAACTTCTGTCTCAGTGCTGTAGCTCCTCACCCTTTCAATGCTTCTCTCCATACACACCTACAAGTAATGTGAGCTTTACTGTACTAATATGCCTGAGACAGATTTGAACTCTGCTGACAGAATATTTGACATTCACTGACTTACCCACAGCCCAACAGAGTCCCAGCATGGACAAAATGCGTAAGCAAAATAGGTCTATCTAGCTTATCTGAAATGATATTTTATATCAAAGCAGCAACATGTACTTACCAGGCTTTTGATCCTGTTCCAGTACACACATTAAGCCCTGAACTCTTCTGTTTTTCCCAAGGACCATCATCAACTGATATTTCATAATAGGAGGCCCTATGAAGCGAGAATTTAAAACTGGGTTTGCAGGACTTAAAGTTCTCCCTGAATAAGACAGAACACACAGCCTTATCAGGCACATAACAGTTTAGAGGGGCTAGTTTCAAATCTGGATGATAATTTCACAGGCTTTGCACAGTGTTTCCAATTTGACAGCTACTTCTGATTCACTGATGCCCTTCTCATATTAGTTTGTGCATAAAACCACTTCAAGGTTTTGGTTCATCTAGGAATCACATTGTATACAAGCAGGATTTGTTGGACTTACACATAAAACTGTAAAGAATTACCTTCCTTGCATAATTGTTGCACTTCTGAAAAGCTGTGTTTATGCTACCACTAGGTCTCATTAAATTATGTCAGGGAACACTAAGATGTAAGGCACCACAACCTAAGTAAGAAATAGCATGGCTTGCAGCTGAATTCCTGATCACTTCAATAATTAAAAATCCACTCCTTCAGGAACAGCTTTAAACCATCATCTGTCTTATATTTCTCTACAGGGCAAATTCTTCCTAAAACGGAAATGTACTATATCTTGGGGTACAATAATTTCCTGCATGTTACTGCTCAAGTATCAGGGGATTGCTCATGTTAGGTCTAGAGGGGCCAGAGGGTTTCTGTCTCCAAGCTTCAGAACAGTCAAGAGTTTATTTATGAACTAAAGTTGCTGATGTTCATAGTGCCTAATGCAAACAGTGTGATACAGCCTTCAGATTAGTAGGACCCTCTTAGAAAAACACCACATTGACTGTGTTATGCACAACTGAGTTTCATCTTTCTTAGTAAATGGACCTTACTAAGCTATTTTAGGTGAAGAATGTTTCAGTCTGGATCCACTAGGAATACAATTCTTGACTGCTTGGTGTCAGTTTATACTCTTAGTAACTAAGGGTATTTTGTGTAATCACTCTTGAGAAGATGGGGAGATGAAAGAACCGGAAGTAAATTATTAACACAGGTGTACAGTTTCATTCAGTTTAAGATAACTTTTGCAAGGTGGTTTTCTGTTTTTTTTTCCTTCTATTTCCTTGTTTTATTATGGACATGCAGATTAAGACCTTAGAAGAAGCTGACAGTCATTTTGTATTAATAAACAGTAAACCGAGACTCATCTCTGATGTTTAGAGAAGTCCATCAGAAGTGATATCTTAAAGTCTTCAAGTGTAAGGTCCTATTAACACAATATTTCTTTCTAGAGATTAGTTCCTACAGGCATTGTGTTCCCCAGTGGTTCTCAATTACACTGGAACCAAAGACCACAATGTACTTGTGACACTCCAAGTGTTGAAAAACAGCTTTGTGTTCCTCTGTCACTGTCTGTTCAAGAAACTTTTCAGAATCTTGATAAAATTAGGTCTGACTTAGTAGAAAGTAAGATTTTTATCTCTTTGAGACTCATTCCTTCTGCCAGACTGAGGTTCCAGTTTAGATGAAAGATAAAGCACTCATAGAACACTTATATTGTTTCCTGCAGCAATCAGTGTCCCAGGCACTGTACAAACATAAGAAGGTGTTACACTCTAAAGTGGTTTTTCTGTTGCTGTTGTTGTTTGGGGTTTTTTTTAAGATAAATGATAAATGGAAAAGGGATACAAAACACAAGTAAAAGTTTGGCGAGATCCTGACCAAGGATAGTGTTTTATCTCTTTTACCACAGCCCCAGTCATATTACCCATATCCTTCTTACTGTTTGGCTGCCAAAAATGTATTGATCTTCAGCACAGAAAGGACAGTGACATTTATCCCGGATAAGGCAGTACCATGAATTGATACAAATTTGTTTCTTAAAACAAGCAAGTAAGTGTTTTCCCCCAATAACAAAGCTTCTGCCAAAGGCAGGCTGATAACTTTGCTTCTAATGACAGGAAGGCAGGAAAAAAAGAGTACTTGGTCATGCTAAAACCTATTTCTGCTTAGTCATAATAAAAGCTTACCAAAAGATACTTAACAAGAGATGTGGGAGAGGAGGCAGTTTAAGGATGGGTATTTAAATCTTCAATAAAGGGAAAACAGCCAGGGAAAATGAAAGAATGTCCATACAAGAGGTAGAAAACCAGAAATTAACGTCACTGCATTTACATCTCTGAAAATGCACTTTGTACTCTGCAATAATACAATCAGTGTTAAATATCTATAGACTAGAACTGAAACTTGACAGTAAAATCCCATCACTGATTGTCCAATGCAATGTCATAAAAAGAAATTAAGTCAATTGTGCCTTGCTGTAACCACAAACAATTAAACATACCTGGATGAAAGAGACTCCCCAATGAAGACTTCATTGAGTGCTCTCACTGGTAAAAGATGTGGACCAGAAATGTCAGATCCTGCAGATATTGAATACAGCAGTTTTGAATCACAGGTTTACAACCCAAATTTTTAGAAACAATTCACAACTCATTGGAGGACAGACTCTGCTGCCTGGGATTGTATTGTACACCTAATGCTCCATTGTCTTCAAGGACTCAATTTTTCATTGATTTAGGTCGTAGCCAGTCACTGTCCTTTACTGGATACAACAAATATTTGAACCAAGGTCAGTGAGGCAATGACATTTAGGTTCAGACATTGCTTTTCCTGAAAACTCATAGGCAACCAGACAGAATGAATTCTTCTCTTCTGTCAGTTACTCTTCCAGTCAAGAAGTGACAGTGACTTAACAGCTATTTCTGATAAAGTTCAAAGAATTAGACTTCATATCACAAGGTAATTAAGGGAGAGTAACAAATTTTTCGTGTTGACAAGGACTTCTAAGTGAGCAAATGCAATACTGGACACAGGTTAATCAGAGAATTATGCA
Source organism: Pachyramphus minor (assembly GCA_013397135.1). NCBI lineage: Eukaryota > Metazoa > Chordata > Aves > Passeriformes > Tyrannidae > Pachyramphus > Pachyramphus minor. Next base: position 13,822 of record VYXB01009885.1, on the reverse strand, counting down.
CCTTCAAACCATCATAAAAAAAAAAAGTTGAAGGTGTTCGACAACCAAGGAATTACCCAGCAAGAGAATCTCCCTTCTAATTTCTCATTTGCTTGCTGGTAGTCCGAGACCAGCTTTTTCAACTGTGAAGTAACAAGAGTACGTGTATACAAACACACGGCACACTCAAGTAGTTATAGGAACCCTAAGAGGCATAATTTTAAAAAAGATCAAGTATTTTGACAATAGACAAATGAACTGTGGATATTGAAAACTGGTTCTAATTGTTTAGAATGTACAAAAAAACCCCTTCTCTTCTAAAAAACATTAATCTAGGTCTTCAACTAATCAGAGCTGTCTCTCAAATGCAGCACCCAGATTTCAAATACTTCAACTCTTACAAGTCTTCGTTTTCTATTTCAAGTTATCACAGCAAAGTGATTATACTCTTGTAAGATTTTAACCTACCCTGATCCTGGAATCTTTCATTTATGTGAGCCCTGCTGTGTTGCTCTTGGCTCAGCTGCTGTTCATGTAAATCTACAGGGGTTGGGTTAATACCAGTTCCTTCAAGATATAATCGGATTCTTTGCCGCCACTGCCACCTAAGACAAGGGAAAAAAGTTGGTATCAATAACTGAAATATTCATTACAGAATTAGATAGGATCAGAAAGTCTTCGTTCTCAAAGCAGAACATCTTAACAGTTAAATATATTCAAAAGTCACATTTCAAGTTTTATAGCTTCCACTATGACTCCTAAATTTAGAAAGTCAATCATACTAAATTGTAAACGCTTTACACTTCCCAAGTTGCTACCTAATGTTTTTTGTGGGTGTAAAGAGGACACTGGCCAAAAGTAGTCTAAAAAAAAAATCATACACAGGACAACTCTTCTTTTTAGGCATGTGATTCTAACTTGTGAATGAACGACTGACACAAGGATTTTGAGAATAAAAAAGCTCTCAAGTATAGAGTAATATGTGGTATATTTTTAACATATTTTGTTTGTATATGTCCAGAAAAGCAGCTCTATCCACCCCTTTATACATAAGGGCCACAAGTATCCTCTCATTTTAACAATCTCCCCTAGCCTAGGAGGGATTCAGTTGAAGCAAGAGAAGGATATAAAAGTCACGATACAACATTCAGATATTTTTATTTTTCCCTAGAGATGTCAATTCCTTTTTCCTCTTACAGTTTAGAATAATTTCATAAAACAAAACAGTAATAGTTTTGATTAAGAAAGCAAATCACGAGGAATTGTTATGAGCACATTTTTTCCTGTTCATACCCAGGTGACAGCCACCAGCTTTTCCTTAAATTACAACAAGGAAGACTTAAGCCCTATATGACTACTAGCTTTTCCTCATTGTCATCTTTGTAAAGCCTCATTCAACACATCCTATCTCCCTTTACATTCCAAGTATGGTTTTAGATAGTCAGGTAGCTTGCAGTAAGTATCACTATACTGGCCTCCTTATAATACTCACTCTAGAACACGTCAGTCCCCTACAAAATTAGAAAATGGGACTGTATTCCTATTATACCCCTATTCTGAGAACCTATTACACCACTGACTACCAAGAAAGGAAACGTGGGTGATCTGATATGATTTGTCCTTTATAAATCAATAATGTTGGTTGTTTTATGAGACTATAAGGTCAGTGCTTACATGGATTGTTACACTGACTGACCCCTCAAGGGTAAAAAGAACAAACAATTGCCCTTTTCCAGTCTCTGGCACCTCACCATCCATATATATAACTCCAAGCCACCAAAAGTCATTCCAGACAACCTGATTCAGTTACCCACCCATTTTAGAGTTTCCTTAGGGCCAAATAAATATGAGAACTGTCAAATGAAACCCCTGGTCAGGTTCTTGCTTAGGAATAACAGTTCCTGTTATTTCAGAAAAATAACAAGGGAGAGATCCTTTCTCTTTCACTCTGGTGTGGCTTCAGCTCCATAATCAGAAAAACCAGGAGTGTCGGCAATAAAAATATTATTTGCTTCCAAGAAAACATCAAAATCGCCTAAATTATCAGGGGGGGGTTATCTGCATGAGTTTTACTTAAGTAACTTAGAACAAAAAAAGCTTCTGTATCCTAAGTCTCAGAACATGCTATTTGAAAGTACCTCTTCATTTAACAATACCTTTTGAAACCCTTGCAGTTATTTATCAGTCCTGGTGTCTGCATGGACCTCATTTCAGACTTTTCAATGGAAAAAATATAGTTACATTTCAAGCTACAAATTTAATATGATAGAAGTATAAACAAAACTCAACTGCTTTATATTTTCAGGTGACTGATTTCCATTGGATGGTTTGTCATCCTAAAAGTATTCCAGAAAGTTACTACACCACAGAACAATGTCTCTTTTAAAATAATTATTAAAAAACTCTTCCCTAGTCTGTCCTTTAGAAACCAGCTTGTTTCTTCTTAACTGGAGTGAGACTCTTCTATTTGAAGAATATCTAGTATTGAAAACATCAAGCTCTCTTCAGCATGAAGAAGAGCTTTGCCTTACACTCATCAGTTAACAGAAGTTTAGCCACTTTACCTCAGTAACCAAAACCCCAGATGCAACACACTGGCCATTTACTAAGTGTATATGTTTCATTAGCTTCTAATGGTCATCACTGTACTACATACGCTTTTCAGTCTTAAAATATGTAAACCAATGTACCCTTTGCAAGCACGCAGTTCCTGACTTATGAATTTGCTAAGTCAGAAAAGAAAATCAATTATCACAAGTCATAAAAGAAGACTTTTTGCTGGAGCTGGCAGTCAATTTTATCCTTTGTATTCCAATCTCACTCTTGACCACAAACTCATTTTCAACATGGTAAATAAACACCTACACCAAATTCACAATTTGAGGCATTAAGATTTTACCAAGCTTCACCTAATCCTTAGGCATTGCACATCATTCATTAAGTATTTTCCAATCCCATTATGCTTTTGAAAACCAAATATCAGTGAATCCTACCTGAACTCACCACGATAAAGCTTCTGCAGTGCTTCGGGAAATGAATGTGTGTATCTCACAGGCAAGCACAAGTGACCCTCAGATCTAGTAACAAAAAATGACAATGAAAATGACACTGTACCTCTTAAGATTTGGTACCTTTGAAAAATAAGGTTCTCTCTCCCACATTTGCCCTAAAAACTGTCTGTTCAGCTAGTAATTCTGCAGAAATACATAAATACAGATATAGTTCCTGTCACCACTCTGGGCAAGGAATTCAAGCTTAGTAAACCTAGCAAGTGAGAAAGTAGATGTCTTCCATTTACACAACTGAAACAGGTAAGCAACATGCCTAAGATCAAAAGAATCTCATGTCAAAACTAGAAGACTAAACACTGCTCCCCTTTCAGGAGTGATATTTGATAACTTGAAGACACTTGTTATTTGAACCCTACTATTCAGACTTGATAATGAAGAATAAATTATCTGTTAATATCAAAAGCAGAATTCTAAATCTGGACTTCCCAGCAGACAGAGCCCTGGAGAATTCTGACTTTTATGTGCCATTCATTTGAAGCTTATACCAACCAGGCATTACTAACACACTGCATCCACCTAACTGCAAGATTGATTTGGGCAGGTGGATGCAACTTGTGTGGTGTTTATAATAGGACAACTAAGTGCCAATAATTGGCTGAGGAGACTCTGTCCTCTGAGGTATGACATGGTTTACATGAAGAAATCACAGCACACTTCTTCATCTGAGGCTCTACTGGATCCATCTGCTTCATAAAGAGACGAAATTTCTCTGTGCTCAGCCACCACACTTAGGTGCTTTTATGAAGTTCCTCTTCCTGTCTGGGTTCTATACTGCCATCCCTGGACTCAAACTTCTGGTTAGTAATACAAGTTAACCAGCTGCAAGCGCTGTTACACTGGTGTATGAAAACAGTTCTGGCAGTTTAACACGCTTACCGAATACTGCTTAATGTCCTCTAGGGTAACTCATTGTGGAAACTTTTCTAAAAAAAACAACAGGTTAGCCTGAAATCTACAACCCACTAAAACCGACACTTACACTGCCAAATACTACAGGCATGCCCAAATGCACAATGTGCCTGATACTAAATAAAGCATTTTTTCCCAAATATGTTTTTACCTTTCAGGATCAGTATTTACTCCAATGACTGGTTTAAATTTATCAAAAACCTTACTGGCTGCCAACAGCATTGTACCATCACCTACAGAAAAAAGCAAACCACAAGTTAGTATCACTTCACATTCTAGTACCCAAACAAAACAGTCCTCATGTGTACTCCAGCATTACCACCATGTGCTTTTAAATCAACAACCAATTACGTAAGCTGGACAAAAATAAAATGGGACTGCAAAACTACCAACATCTTTCAAAGCAGAGCAGTGACAAGTTCACGCTGGCAAATGAATTCAAGATGGCAAATGTGACTGGAAAAAGTACAGCTTATCTGACAGCTATACATGCTCAGGCAACTGAATTTGGCAGACACAAGCTTTAGAAGATTTATGGAAATTTCTCCATGTTTATCAACAGGTAAGAGAAATTCTTTAATGAAAGTAAACTTAGAAAGTATTGCTAAACAAAGCCACAGGAGACAGGAAGCAAAACCAAATTTTACTGCAAATTACATAAAAACCATTACTTTAGTTTCATCCCAGTTGTCCTCCTAGAAGGCATAATTTAAAGACCTTATTTGTCCCCAAATAGGCACACTTGGAAAAGAAGTCTTAGATAAGTAGAAATCTTCAAAGATCTTTAGGTACTGGTTTCTCCAGATATTAGAATTTTTTTCCTGGCTGTTAAACAGCAGGACAACTATAACCTCAATCAGTCTTTGCAGCTAGACATAAGCTCTGAAAACCTCAGATGAGGTATCACTTTCTAGCTGTTTGCCTCAACCATGACAAATTTTGCCATAAACTGGCACTTTAGTCTACAGCATAGAGGAGTTCTCTGAAATCTACAAGAGTGTATTAGGATGCTTCAGGACTGTACAGATATCTCTTATTACCCACTCTGCATGGTGATCAGTAGCTAAGGGCAAAGTGGACTATTGGGAAGAAAGAAAGCCACAGTCATGTCTAATTTCCACAGATGATTAGACATTATGTTAGAGCCCAGAGAAAAATCTGAAACAAATCCCCAAAGAACAACACTGAATGAACTGATGAAATCCAACATTAAAAATAAACAATCAGGTTATTTGTTCTGTTGGTTCATCTAAAAACCACTAATCAGTGGCACAAACTGCTCAGCATTTGCAGATTTTTGCTGGTACTGCCAACTTGATATGCCAGTCACTGGAATTAAGTGTGAAATCAAGAAAGACAGTTTGAGCAAGGGGACCAAGTGGTAGTACGTTAGTCTACATCTCACATCCCCCCAAAAAAGAGCAGGGTTTAGGACAACATAAGGTTTAGGGTTACATACATACATACATAGGGTTTAGGGTTACCTGACAGCAAGCAATTTATCCTCTTTATTTGAAAACTATAGTAAATTCCACAGTTTATACTGTTCTACACAGGACAACTAAACTTTTCCAAAGTGGCCATATACTGGGTTTCACTTCCTGGTGCTACAATTCTAGATACTAGAGGCGGACAAGATGGACACAACCACTCCATTTTGTAATATTTTCTGACAATTAAATTAGCAATTTGCTTTCAAAACGTGCATACCTCAAGTTGCTTCACACACTGCAAAGTTATTTTTGAAAAACACATCCATGAAAACATACTGAAACAAACACTTCCCATCCATAAAGTCGTACCTCCTGCAGATATAACAGCATCTGCCCACCGGACTGTCTCTTCATTATATTCTCGACGTTTAACAAGGCGTACTTCAATCCTCTCATTCCTAGAAAGATCAAAAAAAGCCTGAATTCTGTCCTATATTGCTCATTGTCACATCCTTCTGAAAAGCTGACATGTAACTAAGGAGTAATTACAGGCATATTTAGCTTATAAACATTTGACACACAAATCCTTTACATCTTGCTCATTTGTTTTCTACATCGTAACAGAGCATGCCAGTAAACCGAACTGAGCTAGTTCACATCATGATTTTTTCAGGAACAACTGTTCATCTACACTCTTTTGAGTACTTCTATTCTAATAGAGCTTGTAACACAAAGCTTCCCTTTGTTATTTTACACTATCTACGGGTATTTCACTGTGTTGGAAATGCTCAGCATCCATACATTCTTACCTTAAACTGTCTACAACATGCTCCACATTTTTTGTATGGATGCGATGCCGCTCCAGCAGACCAGCATAGTTAGATCCCTTCAAGGCAAGCTGTAAGACACAAATTGTTTTTGCAGCAGTTAATTGCTACAGTAAGTGCTCTTGAGTAATGCAAATACCAGCTATAAAAAAGCATGTATTTTATCTCAGTACAGATACATGTTTTTATAAGCATTCCATTAATTACATCTCTATATACACAGCAGTCAGCTTATATTGATGAGTTCATTAAATGAATCCTGTGGCCACAGCAGCCAAGAATCACAGACTACACAACTATGCAAACAACCATACTACATTGACTTCCATGCAACTTCAGACACTTTGCTCTACATAAATCTGCATAGTTATACTAACTATAGTTCTATCATGTGCTAAAAGCACCCAGACAACCAGATAGCTAATTACCATAAAAATTAGAATCATTTTGCTGTAGAGAAGCAGACAACAGAGAAAGCAACAAGAATGATAATTAAGAAAATTGGAGTCTGAAATACCTAGAGCATTACCCTTCAAACTGTATTTGAGTTAAAATGGAAGACTGCCAAGTGCTCACAAAGGTGACATTTTCTCTGCATCAAAAAAACCTTAAGGACGATCTACCTACTGCCTTGGTACTGTTCCCTGGCTTATATGCCAGGTTTTTTCAAACAAGTTGATGTCAATAACAAGACAGACAGTGGAGGTATGTTCTAGCCTCATCCTTCTTGGAAGCTGGAGAATTGGAATACCTAATGTCAAAACACTCCTGAGACCGTGGAAACACTGCAGTTTATACAGACACACTCTTATGGGCAGGTGAGACTGCTGACTTAAGATTAGTTTTGCAACAGGTTTCTGTGTGAGTAATTTAGTCACCATCTATCTGCATTTGTTCTTCACCTTATTTACAGTGCTCATTTAGGGCTGGTACTGCCAAATTTGTTTTTGAATGGAGATTAAGCAAGTGAAAGAGAAATGATGAAAAAGATGTTAAGAAAAAGGTGTTTATAAATACATTCATAATGAAAGTGACCCTACTTTGAGCAGCAGGCTCCTGAGGCTCCTTCAAGATGGAATTAATCTCCAATTATACTGTCACTGCTTCCTTTTTCCTGACCAGTTAAAACCAATTTATCAGCACTTCACAGAACTTCTCCTAGAGTTTGTGTAGAGAAATTTATCTGTGCCAGAAGCTCTGAACAGGCACTTCCAGCAATTTATTGATGTGCCTTTACTCAAAGTTTTATAACATTCAAAGAGAAAGTAGTGCCAGACAGCCTCGCCCAATCCCATTTTCACAGACTCACACTCTACAGAACTCCCCAGTGATGGGGACAGGACCAGCACGATATGACAACCAAAGTTAACTGCAATCCAACACCCAAAAATGCAATCTTTATTCATCTGACACCTGTTGTCAAGAAATCCAACCACGAGCTAAGCACAAAGACAGAACATAATGGAACTAGCAGCTCCAGAACTGCACTGCTGTCCCACTCAGTTTGTTTACAACTGGCGATTAAATTGCAGGAACAAAATCCTCAGGCGGTCTTACACCTGGGATCAGGTGTAAGACAACAGAGACTCCCAGGCTGCCTGGATGCCATCAACATGACCACACAGAGACATGATCATAATGTGGATGATCAGAAAACAGCCAGCCAAACATTTCAGGTCATCTTCATAAAGCTTGCTGCTACTGGCTTACAGGGGTACAGGGTGTTATGTCCCTTTAATTGTGTCACACTTTTAAACCCTTTGTTTCTACTCCTGAGCTATAATGCTTGTGGCACTCCACACACCTCTTGCTCCTCCCAAGTCCATGGTGTTGCACTAGAACTTGAATGGTGCCACTGTGGGCTCTGGAGACAGAAAAAGTACACTAGGTGACAGCTAGATACAGCACTGCCCATTGTTGGGTCTGCTGTCTGCTGGTCTCATGATTCACTTGGAGGCAAAAGGAGAAAGTGGAAAGGAGAAAATAAGGGATTTGCCTCCCACAGACATCTGTTGCTGAGCACCACAGGTCTAATTTGTTAGAACTTTCAACTGCGTGTTTGAAGCACAAATTGATCTTGCTTGACCACCAAAAGAATCAGAGAATCAGAGAATCAAGTGGTTGGAAAGGACCTGTGAGATCATCAAGTCCAACCCTTGATCCACTACCACCACAATTACTAGACTATGGCACTGATTGCCACATCCAGTCTCTTCTTGAACACCTCCAGGGATGGAGAATACACCACTTCTCTGGGTAACCCATTCCAGTGCCTGACCATCCTTTCTGTAAAAAATTTCTTCCTAATATCTAATTAAACCTCCCCTGGCAGAGCTTGAAACAGTGCCCTCTTGTCTTCCTGCTGGTTGCCTGGGAGAAGAGACCAACCCTCACTTGGCTACAACCTCCTTTCAGGGAATTGTAGAGAGTGATGAGGTCTCCCCTGAGCCTCCTCTTCTCCAGGCTAAACAACCCCAGCTCCCTCAGCCTCTCCTTGTAGGGCTTGTACTCCAGTCCCTTCACCAGCCTGGTCGCTCTTCTCTGGACCTGCTCCAGCCCCTCTATGTCCTTCCTGAACTGAGAGGCCCAGAACTGGACACAGAACTCCAGGTGTGGCCTCACCAGTGCTGAGTCCAGGGGACGAATCACTTCCCTGCTCCTGCTGGCCACACTGTTCCTGGTCCAGGCCAGGATCCATTGGCCTTCTTGGCCACCTGGGCACACTGCTGGCTCATGTTCAGCTTCCCGTCAATCAAAACTCCAAGGTCCCTTTCTGCCTGGCTGCTCTCCAGCCACTCTGTGCCCAGAACAAGAAATCCACAAGCCCCGAGCAAGAAAATCACAAGCAAACAATCTCTAGAAATCATCAACTGTGTTATTAAAATCAGGGTCTTCATTCATGCTTCCTCTAGAAGTATGTGCTGCAAATGAAACACATGCACCTGACAAGCAGACTGCTGCAGCATTACATATTTTCCAGGTTGTTGTTAGTTCCACACAACACAGAAACCACAAATTGCATCTTGCAATTTTATGTACCTTGTTTATTTGGCTTATTTGTCAGCATGCTATCTTTCAACTTGGTGGAAGAGAGCTTTTATTTCAGAACGACAACAGTGTAATAAATCTCTGTGTGATCATTGTGGTATTTTTGAGCCACCAACAGCTGTGGTGAGCCTTCAGCTAACATTTCATTGAAATACTAACAAGGAAAGGTACAGGTAGTGCCAATGCTACGGAAAAGAGTCTGTTCTGTAACTTACATTTGCCATAGTTGTGTTAAATGATTTCATCAACAGCTTCAGAAAGCAGAAGAGGCTGCTCAGTAAATAAGCTACCAGTATCTTGACAAATGGATGAACAATTTCAGCAGCACTGCAGAACAGGTACAGAATATGTAGAGGTCTCCTCTTTGAATTTAGCTCTAGAACAAGTAAGCAAGTATCACTAAGCAACAAGATAAATGAGTCATTAGCTTGAGTTTAAACGGCTAAGCTTCATCTATGGAGCTAACAATTGACCTAATTTGCAAAAGGCTACAGAGATTACAACACTTCATTCGTCTCCAGCCACATCCCTCTAGTTCAGAGATAACTAACTCACCAGTTATTATTCACATCTAAGAATTCACAAAGGGACAGCCTGTCTGAGCCTAACCACAGGCAAGTATATCAAACAGGAGTTTTCACTGCTTTTCACTTAACTACTCCCAAGAACCAGAGAAGTGCCTACAGTTCTTGTGGTCAGAGGGAACCGAATCAGAGTGGTTGAACTGGAAGGGACCTCTGGAGGTCACCCGGTCCAACTCCCAGCTCCAGCAGGATCACTTGGAGCCACCTTCACAGAACTATATCCAGATGGATTTAGAAGATCTTATTCACAGATGGAGCCTCTATCACACCACTGGGCTAACTGTGCCAGTGCTCAGTCACCCTCACAGTGAAAAAGTGTCTCCCAGTGTTCTGACATACTTGTATTTCAGTCTGTGCTCACTGCCTCTGCTCCTGCCTCACATCCACAACCTGAATACCACACTAAAACTATGACAAATACCGTATCTCAAAAGAGCTTTCCACTGAGGATAAAGAGTAAGATAAATTGAGACCACCATCTGCTTTTCACTCTGAAAGAGCTGAAGGCAATGATCAAGCAGTCCAGTTACTGTGTGCATGATCATCTCCCTGAAGAGCCTGGCAGGAACTTGAGATATACAGAAAACCCAACACTGCAGGACAGCCTGACTTCTGAGCCCCCTGATCAGATGGACCCCCAAACCCATGCCAGGCTTGGGTCTTACCAACTGACTCCTCAAAAAGGCACAACGATGTTAGCTTCTGCATGAAGACAACTTACAAATTCTTCTTTCTTTGAAGGAAGCTCTGATTTACAATTAGGCCTATTAATCTGACCTCAATACCTTGCAAGGTTGCAAAATAAAATGCATTATATACATGCATAATAATATAAATGAGAGTTATTATAGCAAAATGTGCACTGGTACATGAAAGCAGAGACAAATTGGACACAAATACATTCAGGCATAAATTTAGTAGTGGTCTTAAACCTCAGCGCAGAAATGCAATGCAAAGCAGGCTTCCAGAAGAGCACTGGAAAACACACTCAGGGGAACAGAACATGTTCTATGATGGAGACACTTTTCCTTAGAAGACTGAAAGAAAAAGGATCTAGATTGAATGTCTAAAAATCACTCTTCTTGTATATTCTGGTCTGATCCCTCTTTAAGTAAAGAATAATTTTTCACAGAGTTCCTTAAACAGTCACTTACGCAAAGGAAATTTCTTGACTGCCTTCCTTCTGGAGTCTTAGCTCTTACCTCTGGCAAGTTTCACCTTACTCAGTTTAAACTGTGGGTCTGTTGTCCTTGAGTAATGCTGGTCCTCCAGGAAAATGCTGCAACACAAGGACATGGCTTCTAGACACAAATACAGAAGCAACACGAAGCCAAGCAACGTGTGAATACCCATGTTGTCTACATATGTGGATTATAACCTCTGGTTTAGAGAATGGGGAAAAGAAGACCCATAGATGAGTCTTACTGACATTGCTATCCTAAGCATTAGAATAAAAGTCTATGTTCTCTCAGTAATGTAATGTGATTATTGTCCGGGGTGAAACAGTCAATTGAGCGCTTTCTACATCTCATTCCAGTACACTGAGATGAGAGAATCACAGAATTATTTGGGTTGGAAGGGACATTAATGATCATCCAGTTACAACCACCCTGCCCCAGGCAGCCCTGCCCTAGACAGTGACACCTTCCACCAGATGAGGTTACTCAAAGCCTGACCCAAACTGGACTAACCTTCATGTAGCCTTAAACTTCCACTGCACCGAGTTAATGCCTCGGTGTACCAGTCACTTGTTTTATGACTGTTGTTCAGTCAAGAGTTAAACTAAATGTCTGACTAGAAAGAAGAAAAAAAAAGAGAGGGGGAAAAAAAAAGAGAGAGAGAAAAAACGCAAAGATCTAGAAACAATTGCTCTCTCTCAAATTTCTACAATAAACTTGCCCACACATGCATTCAAGCAGGAAAACAAGAATAGATCACAGCTTTCTAATCCACCTACCTTTCTGTTCTACAGAAAGAAGCACCAAACAACCCAAATGGATTTAAAGAGTGACAGCTAAACACAGAAATTTGAATTTTAACCTACAGAAGAAAATGCTGTTAACATTATAGGTGTAATAATCTAATTGTTTCTAAGCAGAGTACAGGACTTCTAAAAGTTCAGTATTTTCAGAAATTGTCTCTCAAGATTTAACCACATGTCCCAAATACAGATCTCAGTGCCCTCAGTTTTGTTCTCAGTTTTAAAAGAAACAAGCGTATAGAAAGGCATATAGATATGCATATAGAAAAAAATATTTTTCTCAATGCATTAAATTCTGAACTACAAACACCTTTGAATATAGCACATGCTTCAAACCCTACACTTCTCTTACCCTTCCTGACAAAACCTGACTCTGACTCAAAACTTCAGTAAGTACCAAAGCCAAAGACTGGCAACGTATAGCTGTATGCAAGTAATATTCCTAGCTTCTAATGCTAACTACCAGTTAGGGTAAATCTCCATCTGTCATGCCAAAAACAACCACAGTTTTTCTCAGAGGTCAAGCACACATTAAACTTTTGGATTTCTTATGAGCTCCAATCACATATTTCCTATTTCATAATGTGAGAACAATCCACATACAAGTATGTGGGATTAAATCATGATTCAGTTTCTGAATCTTAGATAATAAAATGCCAAAGATGAAATGATAAATATAAACTGAGCAGTTAGCCATGGCAGAACTTGCCATGAACATGCCAAGAAATCTGCACCTTGGAGACACATTTCAAGTGCCCCACAGAAAAGACTCTGCTAGAGGGCAGCCATGAAATCACAACTCTGAACCTTTAATGCTTTTTAAGGCATTAACTGGCACTGACGGGGGAGCTGAATTCAGTGGTTGTAGACAACAGATAGCAGGTTTGGATATGACACCCACTTTCACTCTAAATACAGGACAGCAAATGGACCTTCAATTTCCTCTAATTATAGCAGAAGACAAGTATCAGTTGTGAGCTTCAGTTGCTGTATTCACACTAATGACAACAAGTCAAGCTGTGTGATGTGGTCAACACACGGGAGGGGGGAGATATCATCCAGAGGGACCTAGCCAGGCTCGAGAGGGACAGCCTGTGCAAACCTCATGAAGTTCAACAAGATCAAGTGAAAGGTGCAGCACCTGGGCTGGGGCAAGCCCCGGTCTTGATACCAGCTGAGGGATGAAGGGATTGAGAGCGGCTGTGTGGAGAAGGGCTTGATGGCATTGGTGGATGAACAGCTGGACACAGCTCAGCAATGTGTGCTCACAGCCCAGAAAGACAACCACAGCCCAGAGTGCATCCAAAGAAGAGCAGCCAGCAGGGGAAGGGAGGGGATTTTGCCCCAAGCTCCGCCCTCAGGAGTGGGGGGCATCTGGATGGGGCAACCCATCTGGAGGACTGCATTCAGCTCTGGGGTTCCCAGCACAGGAAGGACATGGACCTGCCAGAGCTAGTCCAGAGAAGGGCCACAACATTGATCAGAAGGCTCCTAGGAAGATGGGCTGAGAGATCTTTAATCATCTCTTCCAAACCAAATCATTCTACGATTCTGTGACTCTGCTTTCTCAGAAGATGCTTGACAAAAGTTTTCCCCATTCTCAAACTTCTTAGAAGAGCAAGTGTGGTCTCCTAATTGCTTTCACTCTAGAAATACTAAATGCATCATCTGATCTCACATGGTTTTGCTACAGAAAAAAACCAAAATAGTACAATCACCACATTTAAAAAAAAAAAAAAGTTAGACAAATTTAAGTATTTATTCAAAAATTCCAGGCTCACTGAGTAATACTGTTTGATAAGTCTCTGGCTTAATGTGGTAGGTTGACCNTATCACTCTCCTCCACAAGTGGACAGGGGAGAGAAAACATAACAAAAGGCTCATGAGCTGAGATAAAGACAGGGAAGCATCACTCATCAATTACCATCATCAGCTAAACAGACTTGATTTGATGTAATTTCTTAATTAAATTCAGAGCAGGATAATGAGA
>VYXB01009884.1:1052070-1157226 GCA_013397135.1 Pachyramphus minor | reverse complement strand
CCAGCGGCCGCCCCCGCCCGGAAGGGTTTTGCTGCGGCACCCGGAGGCGGCCCCACCCCGGCCCCGCCCACTCACTTCCGGCGTGCTGCGTCACCGCCCGCCCGCGCCCGGGGGAAGCATTTGAGTGCGGCACCGCAGCTCGGCTCTGCCCGGCCCCAAGATGGCGGGAACGGCGCGGGCCCCGGCGGGGGCGGGGCTGGGGGAGCTGCGGGGTTGTCCAGCTCCTAAGGGAACTTGGAAATCGTTAATAAAGTTCTCTGTGAGCTCCCCGCCGGACGGAGATCCTCGCGGGGAAAGGGAACCGGGCTGTGGCACCCGCAGTGACCGGAGAACGGAGACCGGCACAGCGGCTCTCCATCCCTGAGAGCCTTCTAGGCTTGTAAAAAAAAGAGGGACACCGATTGGATCTGAGGGATAGAGCACCTCTCCTATGAGGAAAAGCTGAGAGAACTGGGATTGTTCAGGCTGGAGAAGAGAACCTTTGGGGTGACCGAATTGTGCCCCTTCCAGTACCTGCAGGACAGACGGAGAGAGACCACTTACAAGAGCTTGGAGTGACAGGACAAGGGGGAGTGGGTTCACATGGAAAGATAGTAGGTTTAGATTAGATATTAGGAGTTCTTCCCTGTGAGGGTAGTGAGCCCCTGGCACAGGTTGCCCAGAGAAGCTGTGGCTGCCCCATCCCTGGGAGTGTCCAAGGCCAGGCTGGATGGGGCTTGGAGAAACCTGGAACAGTGGAAGGTGTCCCTGCCCTTGGCAGTGGGGGGGTTGGAACAGATGATCTTCAAGGTCCCTTCCAACCTAAACTATTCTGTGATTCCATTAAAGTTGTTCCCTCTACCTGTTGCTTTGTCACGTGTCCTTATCCCTCCACGGCTGCACAAGCCTTGGCTCGGCTGCCACGCGCCTTAGCGGAGGTTTTGCCTCTTCCTCCCCTTTTCGGAGTCTGTTCCGTGAAAAGCCTCCCAGCCCCGGCACGAGCCCCGCTGACCGAACGCGGGATGCTGGGGCGGCTCCCGCGGCAGGGCCGACAGCAGGTGTCAGCACGGCACCGAGCCCGGAGCCATCCCCGGGCGCTTCTGCAGTCGGCCCCGGCGTTTCCCGTCTCAGTGGCCCTCCCCCGTTGTTAAGAGGAAGCAACTAAAGCGAATAAACGGCTGTTTCCTTTCTAAAAGAGCGTGACTGGGTCGTTCCCAGCCGTAGGGGAAGCTGCTCTCTGATATAACGAAATTTATTTCTGCTTCGTCTCAAGGTCTGCAGAATTTCAGCAGACACGTGTGAGATGCAGGATTTGTCCCTTTCCCCAGTGTTTGATTGCAAGTCCAAGGCAGACATCGCTGTCTGTTTGTGTCATGTCTGTCCTGCACACCCAGTTGGTCCCAGAGAGGTGCCCGGTCAAGGCTAAAATAATCCAAAGAGAAGGTACTGAGGAGGTGACTCTGCTTGTGGCTGTTTTCACAAACAACATTATTTTATTCACTGTCTTTCCATTAAGAGAATACATCCATTATGGGGAAAGCTCGGTAAGGATTTTTATCCTCCAGAACAAATCTTACTTAAATGACACCAAATTTGATTCTTCTTTATTACATGTAAGCAATACCCCCCCTCCTTCCTTTGCCACTGCCTCCAAAATTGTGTTGTCAAGTGAATTGCTGGAATGAGGCGGCTGTGCCTGGATGGGGGATTTTCATGTGGCTGGTGAATCAGCTCGAAAATGTAAAAAGGTGAGCATTAAAACAGGCTGCCTCCTACTTCAACCCCATTAGAACTCACGAGCAGTTGCAAAGTACCTTAATGCACTCGGTGCTCGGGATAAAGGAAAGCCGTGGTTGCTCCCAGAGGAGCTTCCCATCTAATTTTAACCATGACACAATCGGTGACAGTGACAAATGGGGGGAGGGAGGAAAGGGGCAAGGGAGGATGAGGGTGACAATAATGAGATTACACGGTCACTTAGATTCATTATGCGCGTGTCTTTGTGGCACTGCTGGTCCTTTATGTTTGTGATGGGTGGAGGAACCACGGGAGAGGAACGAGGCAAAGAGCACAGCGGGAGAAAAGCCAAATACATTTCTGTGCGATTGACTTAACCAGCAATGCCTCCATCCTGGGCTGGGGGGAAGCCCAGGCAGGTGGGCTTGGGTTTGGGAAACTGGATTTTTTTTTTTCCCTCTGGATACATAGTCAATATCAATTTGTATTTCCAAGATTTATTTCCCGACTTACAGCACTTTATACCTGGACATACATATCTAGAGCTGAAAAAAAAGGAAAAAACCACCGATCTCAAGGTTCACCAGGTTGTTCATTTTCCGTAAGACGAGTCATTCCCTTCATCAAACTGTTTGCACAGCCCTTTCACTGCCTCGTGCCCCACCACACATCCCAAGCCACAGAAATAGCTGGTGATGTAAAAGGCTCCCATCTTTGGATGGGAATAGCTGCTTCTGCCATAAATGGCCAAGCCTTGAGCCAGCCACGCAGGGCACCTCCTGCCAATACCGCTGCTGCCACTCCCTCTCTATCACCACCTCATCCCAGTGAGGTGTGGCACGTCCCAGGTTAAAGACCTGCTTTAATCTCTGCTGCCACTTTGTCCACTGCTCCTGCCAAGGAGAAAGGAGCAGGGCTCAGCCCTCGGCGCTGCCCCAGGAGGGTTTGCCCTTTCCCAGCAAAACAACCCTCCCAAATGAACATCCGGGCAGGATTCAGTTGCTGCCAGAGCAGCTCTGTGCTGCTGATGGACTCAGCTGCTCTACACCGTGCCCGCAGCCAGCAACAATAAAGCAGGCCCTTATTAAATTAACCTGCTAAGACAGAGATCCTGCAGGGATGTTCAGGGAACAGACAGATGGCATGAGCAAGGGCCAGGAATAATTGCAATCCCCATCTCACCAGTGGGAGAGACGGATCCTGCCTGATGCTGTGCCCAACAAGGAGGTAGGAACAGGAGCGGGCAGTGCCCTGCCCTGTAGAGCAGCCCTGAGAGGTGATAGAAGAGCATCCTCAAGCTCTGGAGGGAGTGAGGAGACTGGAGCATCTCCTGTGGATGCCAGGGTGGGGCTGCAGCACCTCCCCAGCAGCCAAAGCCTCCCCACTGCAGCCACAGCGTGGATGTTGCCTGGCTGCTGCCGCCTCTCGCAGGCTGTTCCTGCTGTCAGCATCGATCGGCTCGCGGCTCTGACTCACTGTGTCTGCCCGAGCTACAAACCAGGCTCTTCCCTGCCAGGAGCCCTGCAGCAGGCCACTGAGCAAGGGCAGCAAGGATAGCCTGGATTTCACCTCACTTACCATCTAGATGGTCACATCATTTACGTAAATACATGCAAAACCAGCTTAAGACCAAATGTCATTTCTTCTTCCCCTCTTCCAGAGGTTTTGCTAATCCACTTACCGTGCCTTATGGTGTTCAGCATGTAAGCTGCAGGGCAGGGCCTGGCTCCTGGGGGCTGGAATGGCTGCTGGAGCACTGGTGACCGCTCTCACATACCTCATTCAAGAAGGTCCTGTCACATCAGTCACGTAACTGCAATGACAGCTTTTGATCTCAACCCCACCAGGTTACAGTGGATGTGTCCACCTGGTCCATACTCCTAATTCTTGGGCTGTTTCACAACCCACAGAGATACTCTACTTCTTTGCCAGCTTTTCCTGCCGACATAGAGATGACTCAGAGGCAAATCCTGAGGACCTTTCTCAGACATTTCATATTTCGTGCCATTCCTCAGTTTTTAGCTGTTACTTGAATAGCAACAAAAGGTATGCTTTTTACTGATTTTGAGGCAGAAGGGGGACTGCACTGAAAGATAATTGATACAAGAAAATTACTGGGATTTCTAGGAGGAGAAGCATCTCTCTTTGGTCCCCACACATGGTACCACATCACCAGCCATTTAGAAGAGCTTGGCCCAGCAGCTGGTTGTTGCTGCTGAGCAGCAACACAGATGAAGATGCTGTTGCTACACCCTGCCCCACTCACTGCCTGCAGCCCCTTGTCCCTGCAGCAGCCCTCTCTCCTGGTTATCCCCTCTGATGCTGCTGCAGGATCAGCATCCTGCCCCGGGGCAGGCGAGCGGGTCTCCATGTCTCCCTGTGGTGATGAGTCACTGCTCTGTGTCAGGAAGCTGGTGGTGCAGCCAGAAATGTGGTTTCACGGGTCATTTCTCTTCCTATTTTCTCCTGATGTCGAGCTATCTCCTCGCTGCCCTTCACAGTCCTGCTGTAATCCTGGCCTGTGCTCCACATGCACAACATGATGCCAGCATTGCACACTCTCCTTGGGTACCAGCTTCCAAGGGTGATGGGACGGAACTATCCTCAGGTTTGACCTTGCCAAATCACCAATACATGTGACAACTTCTCCCTAGAAATATATATACATATATATGTTAAAGTTTCCAGCCAATATCAGAGTAAAACTGAAAATAAAGTTCCCTAAGGCTGAAAAGCCAGAAGGCAACAGTGAACACATAAACCAAACCTGTTGCTTTAAACCTCAAATGAAAAGAAAGGAAGGTAAATACTCTTGTCAAGATATGTTTTTAAGATTTGTGAAAATAAAGCAATTTCAAATTAATGTCCAACAGAAGAATTCCCATTTGCTTTTAAAATTCCATGTGTTTGCCTTTTTTTATTGTATTCCTGCAGCATTTGCAATTCAGATGCTACAGAAATGTGTAACCTTGCTCATGAAATTTGCTGGCCAAATGAAGCAGCCAACAATTAATTAGAGTGAAACCCTCTGCTTTACTGCCATAGGAGAGAGAGAAAACGTAAAATCCAACCCAAATGGGGTATTGAAAAGATACTTTAATATGATGTTGATCTTAATAAGCAAAAACATTTCTTTCTTCTTTTTTTAATAAATTGCTTTTTGCTTGAAAATTTCCTCCCAGTGAAGTGACGAGTATTATTCCGAATCGTTAATTCCTCGCGGAAGCTCCGGCACTGAGCTCATTAAAACGTGCTGAGTCCCTGGGCAGGCATTGCCATGTTGTGCAGTGACCTGAGACCACAACACCCACTGCATTGTCTCATCTCCAGCGCTGGGACAGGCAGTGTCACTGGGGCAGCCAAGCCCCTTGCCCTGGTGGCAGGAACTCGGTGCCCTGGGTGGGTGACATGGGGACGTTTCTGCTGAAATATTTGTGCCTCTTTACAACACAGAGCATCACTGCTGGCTGGGATGGGACGTGCAGAACCTGGGTCCTGGCAGCACTCATGGCACGTGGGAGATACATTTCCCAGGTGGGCAATGCCACTGTCACCAAGTGCTGCAGGGTAGAACATCCTACTTGATTTAGAATCATGGCATATCATATGAGAATATCATAGAACATCTGCATGGAAGCCCTGTTCCCCATGCTGATGGCACTCACTTTCCCACCCATTACTTTTCTCCAGGCACAGCTGAGGATGTGTGTACATGGCAATGTCACCAGACAGTCCCTGTGCCAGGCACATGTCCCCAAATGGCCACACTGCACGGGGCTCCGATGAGGGCGGAGGCAGGTCATGGCTGAGATGCTTCTAGAGGAGATCACCCTGAGGCCAGAGGGGAAGGTTTTCCAGACCAGTGCAGTGGCAGAGCTGTGAGCAATGGCCAGCCAGGCAGAGCTTCTCCCAACAGCCAACAAACCGTCTGCAGAGCAGGAACACAGTGAGCTCATTATGAGACTCTTTATCAGCCTTCCTGTCAAGGGAGGCCGACAGTACAAAGCTGTGTGTCCGCCGTGCCAGAGCCTGTCAGCTCCCCTGGAAAGGACACCTGGCCACTTGGAGGCAATCCAGGCACCAGCAAGGGTCTCCACAATATCCCAGAAAGCTGCAGCCTGGATAACATGTGGCATCCATCATTGTCATTCGAGGGAGTCAAACCAGCAGGCCTCAGAAGCTGGCTGCTCCATGAACCTAGCACGGGAATCAAGGGGTTAAAGTGCTTGGCCAGGGAAGGTCCTTGGAGGAGAAAAGCACCGAAACTGCTTAATTAGAGTATTCAAATTGGATGGGGTTGCAAAGCAGTTAATTTCTCAACTTGAAAAAACAGAATTAATATTTGCCAGCCAGGATGAGAAGCAGTGGGAGCCATCGACAGCCTCGCTGGGGCTCCCTGTGCTGGGGAGGACTCCAGAGGTCTCTGCTGTAATTGCCTGTGGTCTTTAGTATTTTGTTCCACAGTTTATGAACCTGCTCCAGTTCATTTTGTGGATAAAAGCTGCTGATCCAAACCCCAGCTGCATCTCTGCCTTCAGCAGTGAGGAGCTGCTGGCTGGTTTGGTATTGCAGTGCGACACTTTGGTGTTCCAAAGAATTTCCTAATTTGCACAGCCTGGAGAGGATCAAACCTGTGGCTGGTGAAAGCAAGCGTGGCTCTGCTGTGGCCAGAGCTCCCTCCCAGCCTCCAGGACAGCAGCTGCCTCCTGTTCCTGTCCCCGCACAGACAGACCAACAAACAGCCCAGCACAGACAGAACCACCGCTCACATCAAGGGCCTGCTGCCTCATGGCCATGGGCACCTCGGGTTCAGCAGCCCCTAAATGAGCCCCAGCTATGCTGGTGCCAGGGAGAGGATTCTCCTGCCTCTGCCGTGTGCTGCAGCAGACTTGGAGATAGCTCCTCTGGGGATGTGGGGTTGGGATGCTGTGGGGAGAGTGCTGAGGCTCATCCCTAGGCTAGTCCTTGGTTATGGGCTGGCAGATCTCCTTGCTCTGGTCCATCTGCCTCGTGCCTCAGGCTTTTCTCATCTCCTGCTTTTTGCTTTTCTAATCTTTTCTCCAATTTTTAATCCCATGCCAAATTCTTTCCCATCCTCTTAAAATTCCTCAACACTCTTAATTCTTTTTTTTTCCCCTTAGCTTGGCTGCGTAATTGCGAAGCGTCTCAAATCCCTCTGTGTTTCGTCTTCATACCTTGTGCCACCATTATGTTCCAATCACTTAAACATGAGGTCTTTGCATATTATCCCCGCAGAGACAAATTTTTCACATTCCCTAGAAAGAAAATCATCCTCCATGAGCCAATACCTTGAGGTGAATGAGAGGGGACGTCACAGCAGGAGCAGAGCCAGCAGCTGAGGGTCCTGTCCTGCGCTGCTCCTCAAAGAGACACTGATGTCTGAACCAAGCTGGGATATTTTTCCCCAGCAATTGCTTCGCTCTTCAATGGCTGTGAGTGAAAGGCTTTGACGCCCTCCATCAGCACTGCACAGGGTGAGGGCTGGCACAGGGCTGGGCTGTGTGGCTGCGCAGGGTTCCCTGTCACCCTCCTGCCGGCGAGGCAGCTGCCACCGCCCCTGGTGTCACCCACCAAGTCTCAGCATGATGCAGAGAAGGAGAAGGAAAAAGCCACTTCACCATGCACAGAGACATTGCGTCAGGAGCAGAGAAAATTGATCTCTGGCTGCTGAGCCTCTCTAGCACTTTGTGTTGCTGAAAGGAACAATCAAGCCCAGCCCTGGAGAAGGAAAAGATGGAAAGAAAATAAAAGCTTTCCCAATCTGATGATTTCTGTCTGGGGCTGGGGCCCTCCCTGGGGACCCCAGCAGTGCTTTTGGGAGAGATGCCCTGGGGCTGCTTTCGCTCCTGGGGCTGGTTCTGTAGCAAATCCACAACAATCTCAGAAAATATTTGTTTTCCTGCTTACTCTGGAGGTCTGAGGAGAAGGGGAAGAAGCAGGGCAGCTGCCAGAGGCCTGGGCTGAGCCCCCAGCCATGGGGCTGCCACGTGCACTCACACTGGGCTTGTCCAGGGAAGTTGCTTGTCACCCTTCTTTTTTTCAGCAGCCATGGTCTGGTGCAGAAGCCTGGCTTTCTCTGGGACAAGGCCCTTGCATGGCTGCAGGGGTCAGAGTTTGGAGACAAAGAGCAAAGTGCCCAAGTGCCACTCATGGGGCCAAGCAGGGAGAGAAAGTGCTCTAGGGCTCCTCATCTGCCCACAAGCCGGGGACTGAGCTTTCGCCTCCACGGGAGCATGGGCCATTTGCCACAGCTACCGCCAGCAGCAGCTCAAAATCTGGATCTGATACTCCGTTGCCTCAACAATTAAGAAATTAAAGGAGGAATCCACACTGAAAGGGGAGTCCGTATGCTCCTCCTGGCTCCCAGCAGCAAACCAGAGCTGGCCCAGCCCCAGCTTCAGCTACTTGCTGTCCAGGGGACACACATTTTGGCAGGCAGCCCCCTAGTCCCATCCTTGCCAAGCTGTGAGCAGGGATATGGGGGTACCACTGCACCCCTACATTGGTCCAGGGGAGCAGACCTGACACCTCTGTCCTGGGTGAGTGCTGCCAGAGGGATGCTCTATCATTTGGTGCCCTGTGGAAGATGAAGGTCTGTGAGGCTGCAAGTGGGGGGAGGCAGAGAAGGGAGGCAGCAGATCTCTGCCCTCTCCTGCCAGTGCTCTGCAGTCCTGCCCCAGGACCTGCCGGGCTGGCTGGCTGGTGGTGGGCATTCGTGACTCATTATCCCTGATCACCATCCCATGACACATTTACTGCCAGCAGGACGGGCCTCCCGCCAGCACAGCAGCCCTGGAGCCTTGCGGGAGGGTGGCTGGGCTCTGCCAGCAGCTGTGCTGATGCAGACGGGCTGGGAGGTCAGCAGCTGCAGCCCTGGGATGCACAACCAGAGGTACACCCTGGCTGGGTGAGAAATCGAGGCAGACCCCATCCATCTGTCCCAAGGCTCAGGGTGGGAGCACAGTGTAGTGCATGGCAGGATACAAGCAGGGATGGGACGTGTTCAGGGCCAAGTGTGGCAGGTCACAGAGCCAACCCAGCACCCTCACCTCCCATAGCACCCACCCTGCTAGCCCCAGCATCCTGGCTCACAGCACTGGGCCCACAATGACCAATGCCTTTAAAACATTCTTTATTAAGTGAGAAATCTGACTGTGCTCCCCATGCCAAGCCCTAATACAGTGCAGACCTAAATACAGCACTAATGCGAAAGCTTAAAGGATTTCCCATAATTAAGCAAAGCTGGCAGAGGGGTGAGAGCCTGGCGGAGGGAACTGCAGCCCACCTCTCTCCTCAGCATGGGCCACCCTCTGACTGACCCCGTGGTCCTCTGTGGTCCAATTCTGGCCATACACCCCATCCTTGGACTGTGCGACACGGGAAATTAAAGTCTTCCACAGCCTCATCCTGCCCAGCTCAGAGCCCCAAGTTGCCCTCGTTACCCTCACCAAAATCCCCTTGATTTATGCAATAGCACAAGTAACATCATCATGTGTGACCTCTGCCTCACCCATACTGCCAGTGTTGATGGGGCTCTGTCTGTTCCAAACCTCACTGCGGGTCATGGCAGGGCCAGAGGAGCAGGACTGGGCACATCCAGCTCCCAAAGGAGCTCAGGACAGGGGAACTGCTGAGCCAGCACCCACTGCTCCTGCACACCCCAACATCGTGGGGCAGGGGTGGCCGCCAGCACCCTGCACCCCGGCAAACATACAATCTTACCTTTGTATTCCCCCCCACACGGCTCTGAGAGCAGTGATGGTTTAATGGGAACATCCTGTGTCTCCTCACTGGCACAGCAGAGCGTGACACTCGGGCAGGCTCAGCCCAGTGCTTTGATTCAGGCAGGTGTTTCTGTGGGGGAAAGCAAAATGCATTTTTTTTCTCCAACAACAGTTTTCCAGAGGCTTTGCAAAGTACTCAGGAGCACTTTTGCTTTGGTGCAGACATGTGCACCCCAAAACACCCCCAGGGACCCCCAGTGTCCCTTGACACCCCAGTATGATCACCAGGAACTGTTCATCAGTGGGAGCCCTTCCAGGCCTCCAGGTGCCACTGCACTGCAGGTCTAGGGGGCAAAACTGAGGGCTGGGGGCAGAGGGGACACAGCCACAAAGCCCTCTGACAACTGCCAGGGGTGCACAGGACACGCAGGAGCGGGAGCAGGAGCACTGCCATGGAGATTGGCTGAACTACGGTGGTGTGAAGCATTAAAGCAGAAGCCACATCGATTACAGACACAGGCTGTGTGCACGCAGTGGCTGCAGAGGGTGGAAGGCAGCAGCTCCCTTGGGAAGGCGCTGATAACATTTACGAGCAAATAATTTACACGAACCATGGAGCAAAGCAGAAATACCTCTGTGGAACCCAGCTGCAGCTGTGAAGAGATAAATGGTGCAGCAGCATCCTACCAGGGTCTCCTGCCTGGCTCAGGGGATCCTCGTAGAGGCAGTTGCTGAGGGTGTCACAATGCCGTCCCCTCAGGGCTGGATTTACACTTTCCGATCCAGGGGAAGGACAGTAGGAACAGTAGGGCAAACAGTAGAGCACACGGCTGCTAAACAGACTGGCAGAGCCACCCTGAGAAAGGCAAAATGAGGAGGAAAGGGCAAAGGCATTTGCAGCAAACATCTTCCAGCTGAGCTGAGCCTGGCTGAGACCCCATTAGAACTGGCTTGGCTGGGCACCTGCTCCTCCAAGCCCACCCCCATGTACTTCAAGCTGTGGCTTTTTCTGTGTCTCTGTGCAGGTCTCCCTGCCCACAGACACCTGAGAGGCCTCCCAGGCCATTCATAGGGATCCTCTGTTGGCACATGCTGCCATTTCAAAAAAGTACTCAAGGCAGGGTCCCACCTGGGCTGGGCACATTAATCCAATCATTGTCTGCAGTAACAGCCCCAAGCACAAGCAAGAGGGAAGGAATGGGCTGTTCCTCACACTGCCCTGCACCCTGACGTGACCCTTCCCATGGAGGGTTAATGGGTGCTTGTGTTGGAGAGGATATTTTAGATCCACAACTCATTGGGTATTAGCCAAACATTTCTCCATTCTTTAATTTCTCATAATAAATAGATCAAAGTGATCTATTTATATCTGTTATATATCTATTATATATATTATATTAGATATATATATTAGATATCTATTCTATCACTAAGTCCAGATTGAATAAAAACTTGCTTTGGACCACAGAGGCCCATCTGAATTTGAAGCAAGCCTTGAAAAAAAGAACTTTTCCCTTGGTTCCCACTGAAGCTTCAACAGCCAGAACTAAATGAAGATTTTTTTTTATTCAACTTGACTCTCGTCCACAAACAGGCCCCAGTGAGGAAGAAGATAAATGGGCCAGGTGCTGTAAGATTTTCAAATAACACATGCTATAAATATGGTATCATGAATAAGTTTGCTCAGATCCTTTAATCCAACTCCATCTATTACACAGTTTGCAGCAGCTCCTCCTGCAACTTCTGCAAATGGGCCCCAGGTAAAATCCCACATCCTTGGCCTAAGGATGCTGTTTGGCCTTGAAACACAATTTAAAATCTCTTGCTAATGGGCTACCCTCAAATTTCAGTGCTACTGTGGGACTCCCACCCCCAGTTCTCCACATGGGGGAGGCTTCTCCTGAGCAGAACCAGTGTCTCCAAGCAGCCAAGGCTCAGCTCTTCCCATAGCTCCAAGGAAAAGCAACACTCGCAAACCCCTCACCCCACCCTGCAAAGAAAGTGAAACCAGACCAAAGCTGGCAGAAAAAGACCTCACGAGAAAACATTCAGGAAGGATCCCATCCTTCCACAACACCCACTGCCTAGAAAAGTTTCAGTTCTACTTTTTTTTTCTGTCTTAGAAACAATTCAGGCATTTAACTGTGCCATCAGACGAGGCAGGAGTCATTTATAGAAGAAAGCTCTAAGTGGCCTTGACACACAAATGGAGTCAATTAACCTGCAAGGAGAAGTCAGGGTAACAGGCTGATGGAAAAGCAGCAGTTACATAATTTGTCCTGGGCTCGGTCTGTCTGTTCTCAAAGTCAGCAGCTTGTCCTACTGAGGCTGAGGAGCTGCATCTGCCCAGCCTCCTCTGGCAGTGCCTCTTTCCCTGAGAGCTCTAATGGACCCACATCCCCCAAAACACCGATTTCCAAACTTCTAATCCCTCCCAAAGAGCCAGATTATTGAACTCCTTTGGGAAAACATCCAATGATCCTTCGCATGCTGCGCCTCCCTCCTTTGTGCTGGCACCAGACCCCTCTGGCAGCACCATCTGGGCCCACCCTGGTGTCCTGGGTGCTGGACCAACACTTGGATGTCACAGGAGGTCAGTTACTCACATCCTCAGGGCCTTCCTGATGCCTCCACGAGACAAGTGATGCTGCAGCCCAACACAGCCATGTGTCCTGGCTTGGTGCCTCCAGCTTTAAGCCTCTATGGAGCAAGTGGTGATCTCAAGCCAGCTTAAGGGTAGAAGCCTCCTTTTACGCAATTCTATTGGCAAGAAGGTGGCGACCAAGGTGGCGTCGCCTTTGATCACCTTTCTTACCTCTGAATCTAGGCAACATTACAGAAAAGGACAAACAAGCTTGTCAAGAAGCAAGTCTCTCTTGCAGCAGTCTAGACCAAGCTCAGCTGTGGTTGCTCCAGACCATGGTGAGAGGCTCTCCCAGCCTGTGCCGGCTGGAGGCGTGAGCCTGGCCACGTGGCCCGGGATAAGCTGGGCACTTGGAAGAGAGCTGCGGAATCCAGGCTGCTGCCAAAGGGAGGTTACTGTTGTATTATTGCACTGGGACATTCAAAACGGTATCTGACACAAATGCTGAAAGAGAAAAATTAATACACACATCACTGTGCTACAAAAGCTGCAGGCCTTTGAATGGTAGTCGATTTATTCTTCGTGGTTATCTTCAAACGCACAGCTCTGATCTCCTCTCTAATCACATCACAGACAGGGTCAAAAAGGAAGCACGGAAAAATACAAACCAAGCAGACCACATCACATGTGTCTCCAAAGGTCTAAGGCATGAGAGAAACCAAAAGGCAGCATCTGGAAAGTTTTACTTTTTATTTTTCTAAAATACAAATGTCTGTCTTGTGTTAGTAACTTTAATATGATAGGCCGAATGCATCCGGTAAAAAGGAGGCACTGGCTACAGAATTCAAAATACTGAAGGTATTTTCTGGAAAGAAATTTATTCTGTTGATCTACACTTTAGATACAACATTGAATCAAATTCATTAGTTATTATTTTTACATCAGAATCTTTGAAGTTTGGGACTAATAAACTGGAACTTGAAAAGTTTTTAAAGTAAACTCCTATTAATGTGTAGATATGGATCCATAAAAAACATAACCAAGAATTTTATACACTTTATTAAAAGATCAAAAAATAAACAATAACAATATAGAAGTAACATACTAAAATGAGTAGCATTATGCACATTTCTAAAGCACGTACAAGCACTACAGCAATATAATGTGGCAAAAAGAAAAATAAATTCAAAGCGTACACCCTGTTGGTAGCAGTTGAGGGAATGAACTATTGTGTTATGGAACTGAAATATTGCATTAACCTACGCCTGTCTGGATCCAATGATATTTTAATTTCTTACAATTCCACAGGGCTAAGTGTAATCATTTGTATATATTTTCTAAACTATACCATTAAATCGATGTCTAATGTTTCCCTTACTTTGTTTTACCAGAAATGCCTATGAAAAGAAGAATGTGCTTCAAAGATCTACTTTACACAGTACAGTATAAATGTTTTTATATATTTAAATTAAAAATTAACAATTTAGGAGAACATTCTCTCTTTGATTTTAGTGATTGCCTAAAATACAATTCTCTATTTATAAAAAAAAATAGTGATCTGTTGTCAGGTGATGTAATAAAGGGTGAGGAGTTGGTTCATTTTCATGATCTAAAATAAAAATATAATTAAAACAAAGCTAATCAGAAATAAAAAAAAAAATCCCATAATCCAATCTAAGAATGGTCTTATCATCCCCTCATCTGCTAGGATACAAAAGCCATGGCAACAAAATCATTTGGCTTCCACCACTATCAAATAGCATCTGTGTACAGTAATAAAGAACTGGAACCTTGTAATTCGGTGTCAGGTAATTCTCTCTGTTGTGTGTTTGGAAAAATAACTTCATTCTATTTAAGAGTTGTGTTATTTTTGCATGTTTAAATATCTCCTTTGAGAGGCAGATAGAGTTATTTTTGATGATAGAGGATGTCAGTAAAGATCACTAGCAAAGATTTTTAGCAGTGTTATCATGATCATGCTCATACCCCAACGAAGTTTGACCAGCTGTGATTCATTTTGCATAGTGCAAAATATTTTTCTCCCATACTCCTAGAAATGAGAAAGAGCTTGATTATAGAAACTGATTATGGCAAAGGGAAGCCTTAATAACGTGAGGGTAGAACTATCTGATTATTTTGTATTAAAATCTAGGTTATCACAACACCACAAAGAGAAGCACCCACCGACACAACCCCACGGTGCAGTGAGGGTTGGCATCGCCAGGAGACAGGAACCTCTGAGGTGCCGGGGGTGCTGGCTGAAGAGCAGGTCTTGCACTTGGCAGTGACAGCTCAGCCCCCAACCCTGGGGCGGCTGGGAAAGGGAGACATCGGGTGCCACCACCCACCGGTTCTGCTCTGAAGGACTCAGTTCATCGCTTGAGTCAGGACCAGCCTCGTGGCAAAAACAGCGACTTTTCTGTACCAAATCTGGGACTTGTGTTTTGCAAAAAAAATTAAAAAATAAAAAAAAAAAAAATCCAACCAAAACCTAAACTTGTTCCAATCAAAAATAAATGGGTCAACACAGGCGCTTCAGCTTCTTCAAAATCCCCCGGTACTGCAGAGCCCCAGCAGTACCAACACAAACAGGAACACGAGGCTGCTCAGCGGGCTGGGGACCACGGCTGTGCCCTCCTTCAGTGGCAACTAAAAGGGCTTGTTAAGCCCAGCTTGGAGCAGCCAGCTGGCCACACTGCCATCAGCCTCTGCCTCCCTGTCCCAACACCACCCAGCAGCACCATCGGCAGCACTGCCATGTGCCTCTCAAAGGAAACACCACGGCTCTTGTACAGCGGAAGGAACTGGCCCCCAGACAATCCCAACCCATCCCTGTCCATCCACTGCTCTTCCATTTTGATATCTTGTGCCAGAAGGTTAAAAAAGAGAAATCGGCAAGTTGTGACATCTGAAATTCCTGCTGGGATTTAAAACACTCACCACAGTGACAGTCACCTCCCACAGATAAACAGTTCCAGCTAGAAATAGGATTAGGTGCTAGGAAAAATGCGTGTGTGCTGCCATGGACCCAGAGGTCCTAATAGGATTCACCGAGAACACAACCTATCAGAAACATGACCTGGGGTGTGTTTGAAAATGTAGGCTGATTAAAAAAAGTGATTTGAATCTTTGCTAGTGACCTTACTAATTAATTCCACACTGTTTCCCATTCTCTGTGCTGCAGGTTGGAGCTGACCTGTTATCAGTCTGCTGTATAATAAGCTATGGCAAACTACAAAGCTTTTACAACAGCAAAGCAACATCATGCTTTCAGATAAGTTTTATAGCAAAAAACTCCTCCTTTTCAAAGCCTTAGTAATACCTATCTCTTTTACAAACTTTTCCTGTATTATTACAGACTTTTTATATTCAAAATAAGTTCCAAGGATTTCTTTCGTGGACTATGTACATAAGTGCAAAAAAGGTGTGTCTCACACATTCGTACACTAACTGAATCAGTTTAACTGCAGCATATTTGTATCTTCAACACTGTTACGGGGTCATTCCACAATATTTTTTTTCTTATGTACAGTTTTTGCTAATATAAATTAGTATTAAAATAGTTATATGCGTAATTATTTAGCCCTGATCATAACGTAATCATGTGAGTGCTCGATTTCTGGAGAAAAGAAAATTGCAGGCAAAGCTACAGTACTGAAACGGATTAATTCTGAACTCCCACTGTGTGAATGAATGTGAAATGAAAGCAAGACCGGTCACTATGTCGTAAATACAGGCTGCCATGTTTCCGAAGTGAAAATACTGTGGAATAACCCTTGCCACACAACAATTTCTACAAGCTATAAAACCTGACTCTAAATCCATGTGTTGTAAACTTCTTGACTGAAAAAGTGACCTTAAAGACACAAATTCAGCGTTCACATGGGACTTTGGGATTTTAAAAATATTCAATCATATCTTTATCTGACAGTATCGAACTGTACCTTTAACAAGCTCATACTGTTACACATCACTTTTAATTTACATGTGAAAATTTCACAAATAATGTATACAAAGGTAGCCATGTTGTAGTTTTGTTGCCATAGCAACAACAACTTAATATAATTAGTTAACAATGAATCTATCATTGTAGGAGTTACATACAAAGTTAATTTTGTTCTTAAACTGTAAACTATACAAACTAGTTATGGACTGTATTCTATACCTTACCATGCTTCAGTGTTGGTTTAGAATATAACTAAATGGGCTGAATACATGTATTAAAAATTTTAAACCTTCTCTAACTCTCCTTCAAAATTAAATTCATTAGTTACTAAAGATATCAAAAAAAGCAATAATGAAAACCTTAAAAACTAATGGCAGAGAAATGAAAATATATGACATGAATTAACGCGTTGTAGCCTAGTAACAATGTGTTGTAGCTCTATTTACATTTGGATTAGGCTATCAACTATTTTTTTTTTAAAGTTATTACAGTCTTTAACATACAGTATATACTCTAAGGCCTTCAACAGGCACATGGTAAAATCAGGTCAATATCAAACTAAATCCATTCAACAGGAATGGGAAATTAGATTTTCCTCATAAATTTCACCTTTCTCAATTTTCATGTCTGTGAAATGTACAAGGGATAAACAAAACGAGGACTCCAGTTTCTCAATCGTTGTGTACCCGCGTGTCCTAGAGCTACTCTACCGCGCCGGCCGCGGCCCGTGGGGGCGGAGGGGACATCTCACCATCTCGCCAGCACACGCGTCTCCTCCTCCGGCCACCTGCGCCCACGACACACACCCATCTCCAGCGCCGCCTCCGCGGGGTCCCGGCTCTGGTGGGATGTCCACCACCACGGGAACCTGGAATACCCGCGGTCGGCGGCCAGCCCGGCCGTGCCGCCCTTCGGGAACACTCCGAGCGCGGTGCGGGACAGCGAGGAAGGATGGCAGGGAGGAAAAGCGCGTCGGAGTGCTCGGGAAGGGGGCCCGCGCGGGCTGGCCAAGGGAGGTAATGGTTTCTAGAACATTGCGATGCAAAAATACACAGTCAAAAATCATCAGCTAGAAATTTCCAACTAAAAAACACGGCTGATTGTGAAATCATGTTCCAAATTACTAAAAACACTGTATTTAACAAAAATAATCTTAATAGTTTTATGAATCCATTTTATTTTAAATCCCTCTTTTATTGTCTGCTTATGTTACAGTTTAGTAGTAGTACTTTTTATTGAAACTACTAACAACCTTTTTTCGTGAAAATGATCAATCTCAGCTTTCATTTTCCCTCTGCATGACCCGTTTTATCCAAGTTTCAGCATTTCTTGCATATTGTTTGCATAAGGCTGAGAGAAATGGACAAAGAGAAATAACTTTGGATAAATAAAAAATATAGGTTCATGGAAAGTGGGAAGCTTATAAAAATGTCACTAAAATTATATCGATTTAAACAAACTTACATACATCTCTTGTCAAATAAAGGATGATATTCATGCTTTTATGACATTTGTTTAGAGTCACTAACTAGCTCTGTGACTTTGTAATAGTCTAGGAAATTTATAGTCTGGCGACTGTTTTTTTTCTTTTCTTTCTTGAACAAAGAAAATTAGAGCAAGTCATTGCACAACTAGTTTAAATAGTGCTACCTCAAAATGGCATTTTTGCCGAGATTGTTTTGAATTTGGTGAAGTTTAGTGCTTCAAGCTTTTCTTTCCTTAAACTCATTTACAAATTAACACTAAATTTGCCAGCAATATAAAAACTGTTGTGGCACCTAATATAACTACCCTGAACATCCCTCATTGGACCTCTTTAATAAAAAATAATCCTTAAACGCGCTTTTTTTTTTCAGTGCTTTAAATGTGACATGAAAACAGCTGTATTCTAGGTTTACATTCTATGCACATCTATGCCAGATGTTTAAGTCGATAAATAAAACAGGAGGTTACATCAAAGTGTCAAGATATACAAAAATCCATTTAGCACTGAAAAAATTTCAACCTCCTTGAACTCATAAAGCCATACAAGCTTGAATGCATCCTTTCTGGCTTAAGAAGATCAGCTCTGTTCTTTGTTGAGGCACTGGCACAGGTTGTGCAAAACCCATTTTTGATACACAAATAATTTCAAACAGGAAGTACTCAAATCCACTTTTTCCACTAACAATGTTATGGTTTTGGGAAACAGAAACTCAGTGGTGAAAAGAACAGGTATGTGGTCGCCAATACAAATGAGACTAACTGATTTCAGGCTGCTTGTGAGCGCGGAGGGCTGGGGAACATCCACGGACACAAGCAACTGCCAAAACACTGGGTCCAAAAGGAGGTCTTGGGGGCATGTTTTTGCCCCCCCTCTCTCAGGGTTTGGTTCAAAGTCTACTGAAGTGAACAGAGAGATCCCTTCTAGCTCAAGGCCTTTCTGAGCTGGGTTCTTCAAAGGTTCATGCTATGAATGAGTCTCCACAGGCAGATGGTCAGAGCCTGCTCTGGGGCACACTGGCTGCACCCTAAATGGCCCCCCATCACTTGCGGCTCGTGGAGATACATATCTAGCAAACTATCTGAGCTCACGCTAGAGGAGACGGGGCAAGGAAACTCTCTAACCAGGACAAAAAATTTGAAAATGAGAAGAAAATGTGGTTGACAGAATTTGGCACTCTACAGGATCACTGTTAGCTCAGCTCCAAACACTAGGAGTTGGCCTCTTGCTTGGTTTCAATGACAGTTCTCTTTCTCCTTGCATGGAGTTTGTGGATTTACAGCAGCAAATCCATCTCTTCTGTAATGCCAATGATACTGTAGAGCTATGACAGGGATGAATTTGGTGGTATCCTCAAACAAAATGCATTCTGCAGCCAGATTGTTCAGCAACGCAGCATAATGACAGGCTGGGCTGTCCAGGGTGCATGGGCTGAAATGGTTTAATTCGTGCGTATGAAAAGGAGGTATTGAGAACTAGCCCTTGTTGTGCAGCAAACATTGCTCTTGATCAAGTAGAAGGTGCCAAAATATATCCACTGACCTACAGGAGCTCCATTAAGACAAATGTTTATCTACGGCAGAAAGCTTATGCTGAGCTTTTTCCTGCTTTTTTACTGCTGTGTTTGCTTTAAAGGGCCAGAGATCACGGGGGGGAAAAAATATCACCCACTTATGGAAAATGGTGATTAAATAAATGGTGCATGCTGACACAATTTGAAGAAGAGATACATGAGATTTCAGGCCGAAATGTTTCAGCATGCTTTGTGGAGACAAGCCCTGGGGGTCGGTACTGCCCAGCCTGGGTTGAGCCGTGGCTCTGGGCCCTCTCCAGCTAATGCGTGGCATCTGCTCCTCTCCAATGCAATGAGGTTTTGCCCAACTGAAGCTGTCTCACATCACCACCTGTTTTCTGTTGTTTGTTTTGACTGCACCATGAGAACAGCGAGAGAGATTGTGCGCCGTGTTCAGCTGAGAATGCACTTCAATGGACAACAGAGCTGCAGAAATCCCTTGATGCTTTCCCCTGTCTGAGCAAATTGTTCCTGTCCCCTTACTGAGCTTGGGGTTTTGTGTTTTGTTTTGGGTTTTTTTCCCCAAAAGTTTCCAGAATCAGCTCATTGTACTGAAAGGAGTACCCTGAGCTGGACTAAAAATGACAGCTGTCCTTTCACATCACTTGTACTAAAAATTTGGAGACTATTTGAAGGCAAATTTTAAATGATAAAAGGAACATTTAACACAAGCAACTTTAGCTGACATTAACAGCAAAATCCAGCAAAGGGCAGAACATTCCTGTGTCGTGTTTTTCAAGCACATAATTCCTGTTTCCCACAATAACATTTTTAGTAAAAAACAAACAAAACCCCATAAAACCTACAGTATATGAAAACTTAAGACATAACAATAATGAAAAAATGGTATTGAGTATACTTGATAATGATGTACACTTTAAAACAAATCAATAGACTATGATGTAAACAAAACAGTAAGATAACACTTTAAAAACAAGACAAACATTTATCCATCGATAGTATACAGTAAACCAACAGTCCGCTGTGCAGATGCACTTATCAGGATGGTAGTCATAAAATGATTAAGTGTGTTAAAGTAATGTGTTATAAAAGTCTATTATAATTTCCTACTTGTATATCTCATATAACAGAGCGCTGTTTGTTAATTGTTTCTATAGTGCTTTTTTTTTCTTTTTTTTTGACATTCCCATTGA
This sequence comes from Pachyramphus minor, assembly GCA_013397135.1. Lineage (NCBI taxonomy): Eukaryota > Metazoa > Chordata > Aves > Passeriformes > Tyrannidae > Pachyramphus > Pachyramphus minor. The sequence goes on along the minus strand of VYXB01009884.1, from coordinate 1,137,025 downwards.
TCAGTTTTTGGTTAACACGTAGGCTGCAACAGGCTTACTGTAGAAGTGGTAGAGAACGATAGAGGGAGGAGGGGATATATACAGAAAGGCCATGCGCAGCTTCCCACCAAGAAGTCCTGGTGCTCCATAATTTTACTGTTCAGAATTTCAACATGGTCTGCTGCAGGGAAAAGAAAAAACAACAAAGAAAGAATGAGAAGTCAATATATCTATATTTTAAGTGCCATTCTAAGAAGATACGTTTACATCCTCATGGCACTGCCCAAGAGGCTGTCATTAGCATTACAGAGAGAAAACATTTTATTGCATTAATTTTCTGAGGCAGGGTGAACTTGTTTGTAACACACTTGGCATCCCCTTAAATCTGCAGTTGGGGCTTTCCCTTTCCCATGCACTTCACACACAGTGACAAGACAAACAGTGAAAGAGGGAGGTGGGCAAATAGTATGATTCTTGGACAGGATGCCAGGTAGAGAGTGACTAAAGAAAGAGACAAAGGAATTCCTGATCCCTGTTAGCTCTTGTTTCCTTCAGACAGTCACATTAAATCTGATCCTAAGGAGCCACAAGTCAAAGGCAAACTGGGCCCAGAAACAAAACACAGACACAGAAACCCTGTACTCAGGGGACAAAACAATCTGTCCTTGAGAAATTGGCCCACTTCTAGTTTATGCACAGACACAGGCGGTAACAATGCAGGAATGGGATCAAAACACGCTGCTGACGATGGTCACTGGTGGGTCTGTGGATACTGGGGACCACGGCCCATTTCTACAACCTGCAACGGTGGTTTATGTCCCACAGCTGTGAGGTGATAGGAGGACAAGTACTTCTGGCAGAGCCGTGGCTCACACACCTGCTTATACTGCCCTTGTGAGGAACAGGGTCCTTGTCTGACTCAGACCCATGATGTCCAGTGGCCTGATTCCCAAGCAATCCCATAAAATTTAGTATGTTGACCCTACTTATTCAAGCAAAGGCTTTTCACAGTCCTTAACAGCATGGCTGATAGTTTGTTTCTCAGACTGTGCCATGCTCCATACTTACTAAACAAATACATCCCATGGATGTTCCTTGCCTAGTCTGAAATCACTATTGACACTGTGAGTTTAAGCATACACACACATAATAGCAAAAAGAATTCAGGAANCCTAGTCTGAAATCACTATTGACACTGTGAGTTTAAGCATACACACACATAATAGCAAAAAGAATTCAGGAAAAAAAAAGTTTCCTGAAATAAATGCTGAAAGCAATCTCAAAGAGTTTAAAAATGAGGCTCTTTCAATGCAAATGATCTCCTTATCAGGTGAAATATGCTGTTTTACACATGTTGCGGAAATGGGTCCACATGTCAGGTGTCATGTCTGTCTCTCTGTTGTTTGGAAGAGCACTACACTGTACAATGAACATTTTCACTAAGGGGACAGCTTGGTGTCATCCCTACACGAACAGGGATCCATGGTCACAGTTAGCAGATCCTGTACATATGGTACTTAATTAAGGTCAGCAAAGATAAGGTTACCACTGAGAAAAGTAACTTCTGTTGATTGCTAATAGATATCATTACAGAATTGCTTGCCAAATTAATTTCCAGCATTTAAGTACTTGCCTGTAATATGTGACCTAAGGACAAAATGGGTTGCATATCTGTGTATACTAAATGGCCTGCTTTGAGAAAATCTGGTGACCTCTTGTTGAATTGGCTGAACTGCTTTTTACTCTCTTGGGGTAAAAAAATACAGCGATGAACAGGAACTCTCAAGGGATTTTATCTCATGAGCATCAGCTAAAACTCACAAAGAAAACCAATGGAAAAATGACACTGTTGCTATGGCTGTGAAATAAGGTCAAAGGACAAACCACTCTATCATTCTCACTCAGAGGAAACTAGCAGCTTAGGGAAGCCCAGGATCTGCAGGTAGGATGAAGACTATGTTTCTTGTGTCATCCGTCCTGGTCTTAAACCCACCATGAGCCAGACCCTCACTGCAGCTGAACAGTAGAGCTCTGCTCAGACCAAGCCAGCCTTGCAGATGCACAGCAACTGCTGCTGACCCAATCCTGCTTACCCCAGGAAAGGAAATGTCACTAAGAAGGAAAAGAGAAGTTACACCTTTTCAGCTGACTCATTACCAGAGCAGGCTTTGCCACCAACACTGCAAATCCCTGAGGCATCTGCAGGCAGCTGGGAGCCGTGCAGAGCAAGTGCAACCTGTAAACACAACCGTTGGACTCGGGGGATGCACTGAGGGAGGCTGTGAACACCACAAAACAGGCATTTCAGACACAAGGAAACATTGCTCATTATAAACCGTGGGGCAGGCCTGTATCTGTGCTGCAGCTCTTGAATTCTTGTTGAGTCAGGAGAGCATGAAGCCACCGGGGTGCCACGGGCTCAGTCCCTCTGCCTGAGCCAGCCCCTCTTTGGGGGATGCAGTGCCTATGTACAAAGCAATCCACCATAAAGAGAAATACCAAAAAGGAACTTACTGTTCTATCGGGAACTTCTACATCTGTGAAACAAACATGCTGCTACTCAGTTCATCTACTGATAACTGGGATATCTACAGCAAAAAAAACAAAGAACACAACACATTAAAACATTGCCTTGAGATTGAGTTGTTCATTCTCTCTTCAGTATCAAGTTAGTAAGTACATCAGTGTCTTATAAAACAGGATTCATTCCCAGAAAGTCTTTTATTTTGCTACACATTTAAGTACAACATAGCTGCACCACTTCTGATGCCCTGTGGAGTACATGGTGACTGTACTGAGATTTGGACTCCATAGACTACAAGTAAGACAGAATTGCCCTTAAACTATCTGGCTGAAACACGACTCATACAGCCACAGAGCAACACTTCACAGGAATTTCTGCTTTCTTCTCATGACTAATACGAGTCTGAGTAAGACCTGCTCTACCTGAAAATAACAACAAAGCACAGAAAAAGACTGGCAATTCCTACTCTGAGCAGTAATGCACTGTCTAGGACTTATACAGGCAAAACTCAAACTGAAAGCCTCATGACCTCGTGCTAGCAAAAGACTAGAGGATGCCCCTGGAGATATTACTGGCATTCGGCGTGGCTAAGAGCCTCCTACAGAGCAAAGTGACTCCCCGATTCCTTTGCAAGAGCTCTAAACCTGAGAGCACGACAAATAAAAATGGTAGAATAAGTACTGGGGGGAAAAATAAACAAAAATGTTTGAAATGCCTCTGGTCTAACTGGGATAAAGTTGTGGCACACCGAATTGTCAGGAAGCATCACTAGGACAAGTTGTGTATATACAGTTCAGGACTGGTGCGGAAGCAGCCATCACACTCAGTATCTTCAGAGGAAAGTTCTGGAGAGAATTATGGCTCGGCAGACATGCATGGAATCCTGTACACTTATGGCAGTGCTACGACAGCATGTACTGCACATCCAGAGTCATTTCTGTAGGGATGGGTGACATGCTACTGGTGTAAAAAAAACTTTAGACTTCATAACCTCGTCCCCAATTTTTTGGTTTTGGTTGTTCGGAGGTTTTTTGGCAGTTTTTAGAGTCCAATTTTGTAGTGGGGGGAGGCCACTTTGTGTTTCCACTTCCACTTTCCAGCCAGGAGAGGACATGCTAAAATACCACAGGGAAGAATGCTCAGGGTGGTATTTCTGCTTGAGACTGAAAGCAGAAGTGCTGCAGGTCTTGCACGACAGTTACGCTCAGGAGCTTTACAGCCCATATTTTGAGGACCTGGGGGAGGTACATTTTCAGAGAAGAGCCTGTACCCCTGCCAATCGCCCATCCCTACGCTCCAGCTGGGCTTGCTGCACATCCCACACATGGCAGGACCGGCCCCTCACCGATCCCCGGACACACACACGCGCACACACACACACACACACGCTGCCTCTGCACACCCGAGCCTGCGCCGAGCGGGTCAGGACGATGCTCGACCCCACACGGGATCCAGCCCTCGCCCGGTCCTCGAGATCTGAACACGTGAAAGAAAGCCATTGAAAGGGCCAAACCTGATTGGCGGTAGCTGTTGCAGCGAAGGGGACGCTGGTGGCAGGAGTTGTTGCTGCAGACACAGTGGTGGGCGTAGCACCGTGCATCATGGGCACTTTCGGAAGGGAACCATGGAAGCGACATACGGGAGGGTGGAGCGTATATATATTTTGTTTGTTTGTTTTTATGTAACCATGGCAACATGTGGTGGATTTGGGGGCGTGGCAGGAATCACAGCAACAAGCCATGTGACATCGTCATGAAGGACACATCGGGGCGCAGCATGCAATCACAGTGCAAAGCAAGACAGCGTTGGGAAAAAAAATAAACAAGAGAGAAGGGGAAAAGCCAATTACAATTATAATTAAGGAAAAAACCAAAACATTCTCAACACTTAGTACATTTATAAGCAGAACAATGATGTATTAGACTCCGAGGGCCAAATTTCCAAAGGGGGGAGAGGATGGGTGTGCTAGCAAAAGCCCACGTCAGCTCGCACCCGTGGGGAGTTAGACACAGCCAGTGCACGTTCCTTTGGGTGGGGACATTTTGGCAAGCGCACCCTCCCGCCCGCCTGGGAAAGCTTGTCCCCTTCCCTCCCCACCCCATCCCCGCCAGCAACCAGAGGTACATGATGCACTTTGCAGCGGCTGCCGCAGCCCTTTCACCAGGTTTTCTGGTCTCTCTCTAGCAGGAATGTGTTTCGGCACAGGACAGAGCTGGAGGCACGGCAAACGAGTGGCTGCAGCCCGAGCTCTCTCCATACATATTTCAGCATGCTCCCTTTCCACCCTAATTCTAGAGGATTTGGCAAAACTCCCCTCTTGCGGGGTCGGGGGGGTAGGGGACGGAGAGGGGAAGGGACCAAGAGGGAAGAATACACAAATGCATCTGAACAGCTACAGTTTGCAGGAAGAGCATCCAAAAGGACAACACGGCAGCAGGGAGCTCGGCAACCTCCTGAAGCTGCGCGTCCCACAGAGCACAATACTGGAGGGGGATGCTCTGGTGCACACACGGGCATCCCCCAAACCCTGGGGGATTTTGATGGGCTGAGGCACCCGCAGGAAGGCCCAGCCATCCCCACAAACATGCGGCAGGGAAGCAGACTTGCCTTCCCCTCCACCCCAGCAGGCATGTCCAGCCCCCGCGGGGAAGGAGCGTGTGCCTGTGGGCTGGGCACACTCCGGCTGTGAGATGTTAGAGCATGTGGGTTGGGGTTTCCTACAGACAGAGGTGTGTTTGAAGGACTCAGCTCCCCGTCATGCAAGCAGTGTGTCCTCCCTGTGCTAAGACAGATGGGGAGGTTCAAGAGCAGAGTGCTTAGTCAGTCATGCCAAAGCTTTCAGACCTGCTTTTGGAAAGCCTTGCACCCTGCTCTCCTGCTCCCACCTCTCTCCCTCTGGCTGAAGCAGGCACACACCTGGATGCTGGTAGTCTTGTATAACCTTGGCTGGAGGATGAAAGCTCAGCTTTCACCCGCCCTGCTGTGCTCAGCAGCTGTAGACAGAGGGGAAGGTCCTCAGAGGCCTGCACAGGTTTCAATAAGACCCAGATGCTGAGCCTGAACATAGTGGTTCCTACAGCACCAAGTAGCATCTTCTCAGCCCTGTCACCTCATTGCATCCCATGTGCACATACAGTGGTGCCTCCCTACAAGCCCCTGTACCTGCACACCTGACACTACCCTACAGAGATGACTCTTCAGCCAGTCCATGGTCCAAGCCCTGCTTCTCTCACTGCACAAGCTCTGTCAGAGGGGCTGACCCCAGATGTTTTCCTCCTTAGCACCTTTGTTAAACCAATCTTCTAAAATGTCCTCAAAAGGACAACCAAAAATCCAAACTCTAATCTTCCTGATGCCTGATACAAAAAAACCCCAAAACAACAGGATCCTCCCATTACTATTTCCTTTTGTTAGATGACTTAAATGGGTTGTAAAGACATTTTAAGTGACAAATTTTTGTCTCTGCAGCGGAACTAAATAGGGGTGGGAACACATCACCTTGGATTCTCTTATTATAATTCACATAAACACTGCACTGCACAGAAATTAGAGGGATACAACCATTTAAGCCTCAAAGAAGACAGTAGATAGACAGTCACACCACTCAGCCACCCAGGTTCTCACTGATGCATACTAACTTGCAGTCTCTTTCAGATTAGGAAAAGTTGAGAAGTTTGTGTAGAAAAACCTACCAACGCTTGCAGTGGGTGTCATGCACAGAACTGACCCTGCACACCATGCATTGAAGCGTGGAAAGATGAACAAAAGGGATATTTCATTAGTGAAGCTTCAGTGTTAGATATCACTTTTAACTAAAAAGCAGGTATTCTCTTTGCAGCATTCAGTATCTAAGCACATGCAAACAGATTCTGCATATTGGTACATATATAGTTTAAACTCAGTTTTAAGAGATCATAGCAAACCAAATTAATTCTTTAATTCTTGGGTAGTAGGGAATATACTACTTCTCCCACGTTGGTATCAAACAACATGATTGATCCCAGAAATCAAGGTTGTTTGGGTCTTTTTTGGTATTGGGTATGCTGACTTCTTTCTCATCATGTCAGCAGTAGACAAACTGCCCTTAGAGGAATGTCACACTCATGTTAAAACTGACTTTCCAAAAGCAATTTACTCCTGCAAGCAGGGACTGCAATTCGAAGTCTCTAGTTTAAGCTGAAAGAGGCATATTTTATCTGGACTTGAAACAATTGTAGTCATGATGCCATTTTCAGTAGACATCCCAAATTCTCCCCCCACGGCAAGCCACCATGCTGATCTCTCAATAACTGAACAAGAGATACTACGAAGAGCAACAGCTCATTTCCCCTCCCCACAGTGAGAGCTGTGACGTGTCACCTCTCTGCTTCGCCTTCCAGAGCACTGCAAAGGCTGAGCCCAGATCTGCAGCCTGATGCGTAACGTAAATTCATCAGAGTTCTCTGACTGGAAATCTGCTGCTCTGCCCAGCATTAATGACCTCAAGTGAGAGCAGGTGCCTGCAAGCAGACCTGTTACACATCAGCCCTGCATGTAATTTCATTGCCATGAGACAGGACACTCCAGCACAGCGAGCGCTGGGCAAAGTGATTTATGGTGCTCGCATCCAAAATGCATGTCCTTATGTCAACTCTGGCAACTGCGACTCGAGGAAGAGGAGTGTGCAGGCAGCTGGGGGCCTTGGCATTCTCAACAGTGTCAGTGTTTCCTGAGGTACTTCGCTTGGCACCCAGCAGACCTGTGGTAAGGTCAGCTCAGCCCATCCCCTTCAACAGCACTTTGCAGAGCACAAGGTTGGAGGCTACTGCTCAAGTCCCTTCCTCCATCTTTTCTTATGAGAATCCACTTCCCTGGAAGAACAACTTGGTAGCTGCTGAATTCTGAGCGTCTCCAAGGCTTCTCATAACAGAAAGGCCACACAAGCACAGTGTTTAGGTCCCCAATCCACCTGAGAGTTTGGTCTCAGGATTGGACTGTCTCTAAAGCTTTTCCCCTGACCCCAAAGAACAGCAAGGCCAAGGTCTAGGTCCGCTGTGTGTTCACCTCCAGGGGTCAGCCCAGAGAACCACTTTATATATTTCTGTAAATATCATCTGGCAAGTAAATATAGCATTAAACATTAAAAACATTGGGCATTAATTTTCTCATCGTGCTCTGAATGATGACAATGATACTAAAACATGAGCTATCAGCTTTGGAATATTCCTAATTCAGCCACTTAAAATGTTTACTACTCTAATCAGGTTTTGGTTTTCGTTTGGTTGCAGTGAGCAGATGTTAATTGGCCAGTCAGCAGTCAGTCACATCTGCCACGTTAATATTTCCAGTCCTATATGAATTACTGAACTGCATCTTTCAATTTTAGGCTGAGACCTTAAAGGTAAAATAAAAGCTGGGAGTTAAATTGCTTTTAAAAAGCTTAGGGTACCGTACTGGTCAAAAGACAAGCAAGATGAAAATATATGCCTTTAAAGAGGATTATGTCATTTGCATTTACTAAAGACAAACCATTCCCTCTATAAACATCACAGCTGCTGGAATATGTAGGTCACTGAAACAGAAGCTCATGAAGATACCTGCAGCTTCAAGAGAGCAGGCACAGAGGTCCATAAGACATTTTAATATGAGTGCGTAAGAGCGCTACGCAAGAGTTAAAGAATTAATTTGGGATTAACCAGTTGAACCATAAGGAGGAGAAACAGAAAGTATGAATTCAGAAAAACATGCAGACATTTTTCTTAGTTTGACTGCTTAAAAAAACCCCAAACCACACAAAAAATGCTAAGAAGGGCTTTTTACAAGTGAAAAGCTCTGAACTGTAGTAGATGAAGGGAAAAAAAGGTCAAACAGATGTTAATTTTTCATCCATTTTAAACATGAAACTACACACCAATACTCTTTTACTAAGGACTCTTACAAATCTGCTCATTAGCTGAACACTGAGGTCATAAAATAAACAACCATGATGGTGGGGAAAGCAAGGAGACGCTTACCTGTGGGGATGAATGTAGGCTGTTGCAACTGCATGTTGGCTAGAGCCTGTTGGTAGTGGAAAACGCTTGGGTTAAAGACTGTGGTGGCACCATTGTTTTTTTCAAGTGCTGGCCTCTTTGGTAAAGGTTGAAGTGCACCAGGCGGCAGGGCCTGTGGATAAGGGATCATTAAAGACAAGTGGAGTAAATAAAGGGGCCCAGATGTAGGTGAAGCATGCAATAAATAATAGGGGGTCTTGGCTGCAAATCACCTGCAACTGTGATCAACTTAGCGAGACAGGAAAGAGAAGAGCAGCTAAGTCACAGTACAAGTAGTAGGTGAAACAACAGCTTCACTAGGTAAGCAGTTAGTAAATGCACCAGGAGAAGGGGGAGAGTCCAGAAGGAGGAGGGATGCTAGTGAGCTTTTCAGCAGGACTGACTTGGGCACAGAGGTAAAAAAAAGCACAAGGAGGAGGAAGGGGAGAGCTGATCACCTGGGCAGGATGCTACAAAGAGCAGTTGCAGGCAACAAGCATTAAAAAACCCAAAACAAACAGGTAAGAAAAATATAGTAGATGACTATTTTAAAACAGTAAGATTAGCATAAGCAACAAATGCCATGGAAAAAAAGGGAAGTTTGCCTCTGGTTCAACACCTGCCTACATGTATGTGTGCATGTGTGGAAGTGTGCACACTGTGTGCAGCCAACCCAAGTGTCCAGGTGGTAAAGCAGTAGCTGTTGCCAATTACACAAATAACCTTACATTTACTGTAAAATGCATTTCCACTTGTTAGTAGAGAGGCTGAGCAACATGGTCAAGACCAGGCCTGATTCTCCACTGCTCACACCAGCGGCACAGCCACCACCAGCACATTTGGACCTGCCCTCATTCTCTAGAAGGTGGCCTCCATCAGTCAAATACTGCTCACTCATTACCGACAGTGGAAAAAGCCATTGACAAATCCCCTCTTTTTGTTCTATCACACCACCAAGCTTCTTCCAGCCTGTTAAACCTGTTTCATGATCAGACTTGGTAAAAAGCATTAACCCAACTCAGGAACTTTTCTCAGTGAGTTACTCATCATTCACCCAAGCATGTCTCAACAGCAAAGTAGTATGTCAGGTTCTTAGGAGACAGGAATGTTTCTAATGATTTACAGCTTTTCATTGTACCCAAGTAGAAACCACATTTTTTTCTCCACATTGTGATAGAAAAGGGTCCTTTTTAATTATGCCCCGCAGTCCTTTTGCACGTAACACTCCCATTGACGTCAATGAGATTTACGCACGTGGAAGTCATGCAGAATCAGGTCATTTCTGACTAGTTGTTAGTCTATATCATGTAGCAAAGCAATGGCTGAAAAACAGCCTTATCACTCCTACTTTTTTGTTTTTTAATAGGTGACAGTGAATGGTAGGCAATGGAGGAGGAGGTTTGGCTAATGAAGGGTTAAAGCTACAGACAAACAGTATTCAGAAGAAAAGACACAGGTAAAGAGACTTTAAAGCATTATGAAGATCAAGACACAACAGAATGTAAGTGAAAGCTTGCAACAGTTTGTCGCCATCTAGAAACAGGTTTCACTTTAATTTGCTATAGGAGACTGCTCATCTGAGAAATGTTAAGTAAGATACTTCCAGGCAAAACATTACTTCATCCTATCTCTATTCATATGGTGGGTTTCGGGTGGTTTTAATATTAAAAAAGAAAATTAGAAGAAATTGCATTTGCAAAACTGCCCTCAGACATGCACACATCCTCTGCTAATGTTAGCAGGCATTCACTGGTAGCATTAGGATTTAATCTTTCCAGATTTCTTCTGGCTGGTACCAGAAGGCAACAGTCAAAGATGTGACAATATTCTCCAACACAGACACCAAAATCTTTTACTTAGGATCCACATTTTAGGATGAGGTCTTTGAGGTAACGATCTAAGAGTTTTCATTTTTAGGTAAGCTCTCATTGGTATCTATGTTAAATCTGACTGTATCTGTATCTTGTCTATTTAATGACGGCTACATAAATGTTCCTCCAGGCACAGGAGACATCTGCAGCTTGCAGAGACTAGAGTAGCTTCATGTACATCAGAGAGGTTTTACAGATTAACACTGACTGAAGAACTTGCTGCTTGAATTCATGCTCCTCACAGCGCCTGATTGCTAAACAATTATTTTCAGACACTTCCAAAATCTGCCTCAGAAGAAGAATTTACTAATTATAGCAAAGCAACTGTGCCAGGCACATAATGGACTTTTGACTCCCTGCTTCTTGGCCAAAGGCTGTCACCACCCCAAAAAACACATTATCCCATAATGGCAGTGCCAAAGGCAGAACAGCTGAAGGCTTTGAGACCTTGACGTGATGCCTTGGCTCTTTACAGGACAATTCCCAAACCCAGCACTATCGTCAGGAGCATATAGACACTAACAGGCCACAGGAATGTCAAGGCACAACAGACTATCCCATTGTCTCTCCAGCACCACCCTTCTCCTACCCTGCTATAGCCCCTTGGGACAAAAGAACTATGGTAGTCCCACCACTGCTCCTTGAACAGCAGCCACGTAGAGAAACACAAATAAATAAATGCAACATCTCCAGAGTAACTTATTCTGACTTCCTTTTCTGCCTGTGTGTTCGTGTGCACACATGGGCACACAACCTGTGCAACATGATCCAGCCATTGCACCGGTGAAAGGGTCAATTCAGTTCAGTATCCATGTGATAGCCCTGCACTGAGTCCAATGAATACCTTCCACTACAAAAATGCCAGACAGCCTCCCATTTTTTGGGCTGAGAAAGCCACATTCCTGCTGGAACAAGCATCTGAACAAAGAGGCTTGTGCCACTTCTCTGCGTGCATGTAAAGCAATCCTTCAGCAACACTGACAGATAAAAACACACTGCACGCCAAAGTCAAAATTTCCCATGTGCTGTTTAACAAACCTCTCTAATTTTTTTGCAAGACAGGAAATTGATTAAATCTTTGCAACAAACAATATAATTGCACCTGCAAGTTCCCCTGGCATCACTATCTCCTGAGATCAGATCACTTTCACCCCTCTGCACTCAGCAAAGAGGGGCTGGGTCTGCTGCTTCAGCCCCAGGTGTGACAAATACAGACTGATCTGAGAGGACAGAGGCAGCCCCCGTTCCCTGGCAAGAAGCAGAAGCAATGTGAGCTGTTTCCTCTGAAGATTATACATGCTCTTATCACCACTGTGACTCCTCCTCTGGAGTCTCTGAGGGTTCAGAGGAGGTGACATATTCCAACAACATGATTGTAAGCCTTCTGATGCATCAGAGCAGGACGACTATTACAAATGACTTATCTCACGGGGTTTTGTTCAGTGGGGGAGTAAAGGGCTCTCCCATTCTCTGCCAGATCATGTCTCCTCAGAGAGGTGGCTCTTGCAGAGGGCAGTGAGGCACTGTGCAGGTCCTGCCTGCACGGGCTTTGGGAGCAGTGGGAAGTGAGAGGCTGTGATGTCATTTACAGCATCATTCCACCACTGCTGGCGGAAGCTGGTCCCTAGCAAGGCTTCCTACTTCTGCTGCCTAAAACTCTGATAAGCAAGTCTCTTGACTACTTAAACCCAAAAGCAAGTCTTCAGAGAGGATGGGGAGCAGATCAGCCTCTGCTTTCTAGCTCTGGGAAGCAACACCAGCTTGATGGTTTCATGGCTCCTTTGTGTCCACTCTTCCCTCTTCTTGCTGTAGCTGGGCAACAGCAGCTGCTTTTTTTAGATGTATTGAATCCCATGTTATTTGGGAAAATGGGAAGGAGTTGCCTTCTATAGAGCCAGGACTGACAGCAGATGGTGAGAATGGCCTTTGCCTCACTCTGAGGATAACAAAAGCAAGTAAAACATATTATTTGAGACTCAGAAAATAATCCAAGGTAGCTTAAATGAAGACAGCTTGCAGGCAGAAATTCAGGGAGCAGATCCTGTGCCTGAGACGGAAGCAAAAGGCACCCAGAGTGAGCTCCCTTTGCTGACACTGTCCCACTGGGATATGAGAGGAAGAACCAGTTTCTCTGAACATGCCACAGAGGTCCTGCACTGAACCTGCTTCAGTTCTCAGCACAGACCTCCAAGGATGCTGCTTAGCCCTCTCCCCACTAAATTTCAGTTGTGCCCACTGCACAGGAACACCCTTGTGCAGTGCAGTACTAGCCTGGCAGTGCCAGGCAAGGCTGCAATGTTAGGAATACCACAAAAAGTTGCTGATCTGTCCTATACCACCCAGTCCTCCGGCATTTACAGTCCACTGCAGACCTAATGAGTTAAATTCTCACTGAAACCTTGCATCTCGTGACTCCAAAGCTGCCAATGTCTGAAAAAAACACTTCAAAAGCCAGAGCTGCCTCCCCGCCAAGATTATTCACTGCCTCCAAAACACATCCAGGCTTCAGGAGGGGCACAGGATTGGCATGTCTGAACGCACACTGCAACATTTCTGCTTGGGATGGGCAGTCTCCTCGGGCACTAACACCACAGACCAAGAGCAAGAAGGCTTTCATGCAGACAAAGATGGTTACGTGCAAAGCAAGAAGGTGAAAGGTCCAAGTACCAGGTCAAAGGTTGCCTCGAGCGGTCGCTTCAGTGATCTGACAGCTGGCTGAGTCTTAATTAGCAGGCAGCGAGCACATGATGGCAATGGGCCAGGGAGGGGGGTCAAGCACAGTAACAAAAACAGCAAGCAGAGGTGTGTCAAGAGAGAGCAACAATTTGGGGAGGTGAAGAGAAAAAAAATAAAAAAAGTGAATGCATTATACAATATATTAAAAAGACGAGGCATGCACAACGTGGGGTGGCTGGGTAATTACCTGGCCTAGCGGCTACTCAGCTATTTTGCCTCAGTAAGTTTTAAAAGTAAAGAAATGTCATCACAGGACATGTGCTTTAGGGCTTCGCCGCAGCGGCTGGCACAGCGGGTCGGGGATCAAGCACCTGCAAGGTGACTTGCACTGGGCTGCAGCCCCAGTGCTGCAGCTACAGCCATGCAGGGGCCAGCAGAGCGCTCGTGGAGAGGGAAGGACCACTGGACACGGACAGAGCTCCAAGCACGTGCCTAAGTGCCATTCTGTACTGGGGACCGAGCCCAGCCCAGTTCATCCAGCGCTGCACTGACTTCAGCCAAGCAGGAATGAGTAAAGCTACTACTTGTGCATGTCAAGTAACTGCAGGATTAGGTCCCTCAGAAATTCTGAATTTAGATTTGGAGTCATTCCAAATCTGCTTTTAGAAGGTACACCCGTTGTCTGTCATCTGTATTTTGGTCCAAGAAAATGGGGCACCACTCTTCCCATTATTAAAGTCTTACACCTCAACAGGTACAGTAAATGCATCAAACCTTGAAAAGTCAATGAATAATGTAGGCTGTTTTGGTAGCAGGGGTGATGCAACAAGCCATCAATAAATATTTTAAAGGTTCTAGTTAACAGCATACAAATAAGGTTAATTACATTTTTAAGAGAAGCCAGCAGCATGAATAAAACATGCATTGGCTTTGGTTAAGTAGCAGTGTCCTAGATAATTAGTGAAAAAATAAAGATTCAATTGTAAAAAAACAAAAGCTTTCTTTCAGAAGGTTATTTTTCAATAGACCTGGGTTCTTATTTCAACAATAATAAAAACAATCAGAGAACTAATAAATAAACTCTGCAGGACAAATAAATACTGCAGTGTAAATTGGTTCTTCAAATTATATTCCAGGTAATATTGATGCTACAAAGAGGACACTTGTTTAATTTCTAGAGTTGCCCTGGTTTTGCATTATGCTTCAGCACGAATGAAAAGCAAATCCCTTTACTATCTTAAAAAAAAACAGGTATTCAGAAAAATTTTGGTGGCCTCAATTCTAAATCAAAGAGGAGGCAAGAGCCTTTTTGATATTAATTAAAAAAAAATTAAAAAATATCACAGAACAAATGAAGTTGGAAGGGATCTCTGGAGATCAGCTAGACCAAAACCATGCTCAAAGCAGGGTCAATTAGAGCAGCTTGCTCAGGACTGCATCCAGGCAGGTTCTCAGTGCCTCCAACGATGGAGATGTTGCAGTGTTTGATCTTTCTTTGGTAAAGAAATTTCTTCTTGTGTTTAAATGAAACATCCTGAATTTCGATTTGTGCCATTTTCCTATTCACTGGACATCACAGAGAATGGTCTGCCTCCACCTTCTTTACATCCTGCCTCAGGAATATATACACATGTTTAAGAACCTCTGGACCTCCTCTTCCCTCCCCAGCACTCTCATCTCTGGAACAAATAGGTGCCATTAAACCGAATTCAAAAAAAAGGCACACTCCAGCTAAGAGTTTCATCTGGTAAGTCTTCCTTGACTTGTTTCCAGAAGTGTAGATATAGGCACAATTCAAATTAAAGTGCAGTGGGACCATCTCTATGACGTCCAAAGCATCAAACGGATCAGGAAGTCACCCTTGGTTTGTGTCTCGTAATTTCACTAAGCCTTGGCAAAGGTATCAGGCACAAGTTTGTTTAGCTCAAACAATTGATGTATTTTCTGCCGTTAAGTGAAAATTTTGCTACTGACTTCAACAGGCCAGGATCTCCCTGAAAAAGATCTATTATGGGATGGGCAGCCTTTGCTTTCTCTATGTACTGAGGAAACTGAACTGACACCTACAACTTAGCCAAGGAAGGTTCCAAGTGCTGCTGCACTTGCATTCATGTCACACCACAATGCCATGTCAGAAAATCACTGAGTTGGTCACCGTGTCCCTACCTGGTGAGATGTACTGTGCCACTGAGGGTTTCATGCTGTGGGAGCACAGAGAAAGGATGAAGAGATGGGATGCATCTTGCACATGCTCTCGGCTCTCTAGTCAGCCATTTACAAAGCTCTCTACTTTTCCACAAACAACACATATGGCACGTGAAATCTCTCAGCAATGGAATTACAGCCTGAGAAGAGCTCTACTTACCATTGCAGCTGCAGCTGTCTGGTTCACCTGGTGTTGAGCTGCCTTGATTTTGGCTTGCAGGTGTGCAGGGGGATGAAAGTACTTGCATTTCTCCCTAGAGCATCGACCTTTGATGTAATCCATGCAAACTGTAACAGTATTTTCATTTGTGTCTATCATTGCAATATCTATAGGGTGAGCATAGCGGCAATCATTCTCACCACGTGTGCAATTTCCACGCTGAAACTCTCGACAAACCTTAAAAGAAAGTCACAGTGTTGAGCAGAACATCAAGTTACTCTTCATTCAGTATTTTCAACACAGAATATCAGTTCAGTTGGCCATATTAAAGCATGTGTGTATTCTAAATCCGTGCTCATCTGGGGTAGCCACATATATCAGCAGTCACAAGAGCAACTGGTACAACTCACAACTGCTTCAGGGGATGAAAAAACCCACAACCTTAACAAGACCAATTACCAAATGCAAGTGAAATACAGAATTTGCGCAGAATGGAAAGTGACCCCATAAAGACAATGTCATTTTGACAAAACTTTGGGAGCTCAGGATTCCTGCTCTGCCTCTAAAGCTTAAATGTTAATAACTCTGCCATTTATGTCTCACCTATATTATGTATTTGCTATGGAGTACACTCTTGGGTAGGACATTTAATTCTAAATGTTACATGCTGCTGTTATTTGCAACAAGTGCTTTTTCTTAAATATGAGGTGCCTCTTACACATAAATAGTCTACTGCCCTTCACAGTAAAACCCCAACCCTGGCATTACATGACAGCACATTCGATTACACAGCAATGTGTTTGAAGGTATTGCCAAAATTACTAGTTTTATTAACATCTTGCAGCTCCTCATAAGTTACAACCACTGAAGCATCAGAGGTAGAGGAAAAGGTTTCACAAAATGGATCTGCAAGGTTTCCTTGTCTAAGGAGCTGAGAGAAGTTGTTGAGTACTACAGCTAGTGGTGCAGATCACATACCAGGGCACTATCAGACTGAGTGTGGGGAAAGGTGAGACGTCAGCAAGGCATGATAAAGCACATAACACAAAACAATGTGTTTTGAAATGACACCCTTTTCCACTACCTTCCTGTGTTATAATTTACACCTGCAGGAGCCTCTGAATTCAGGTCCTCAGCCCCTATCTCCTGCAGAGCCTCTGGTTAGGGTTTCAAAGAAGTTATAACTCCTCTAACACTAAGTCCCAGCATGCCTAGCCAACTGTGGGGGGAGAGATGTCTTTCCAATGCCCTCCCCACACCACTCCCATCTTAACACTTTCTGTAAAAGCTCAGTAAACCCATCTCTAGACAAGGCAAGGGAAGTGATGTTACTTCCAAAACATCTCCTATTCAACTCAGTCTTAAGGGCAGATCACCTACTTGCTTTTTTTTTTTTTTTTTGAAGTGTGGCAGACTACACAAAAAACCAATCCCAACCCTGCTCTAACATCCAGTGAAATCAGCAGAGTAAATTCTCCGGAATTTCCAAGGATTTGGGATCAGGCCCCACAAGAGTCTGCCCTATCAGATAGCAACAAGCCTGCGTTAGGAAAGCTGCAAAATAAACTGCACTGTGCTGTGTGAGGTCATTCTAGGAGAGAGCAACAGCTGCGACCACGTCCTGTTCATCCCTGTCAGCAGTATTGTATCAGATATCCAAATACCTCCAGTTTATCCGTACGCATCAGTTTCTGCCCGGCAGAGCCTCCTGGTACTGTAACAGTGGGATTTCCAGAAACCAGGACAGGAGTATTTGGTAAAAGCTCTGCAGGAACCAAGCCCATTCCAGGAGAAACATGACTCAGGTAGGGACTAAAAGCCATCGTGGGGCTTGTTGCAAGCGATGGAGTCACAGGAAATGTTGTCTGTGTATGGAAAGAGAAAAAACAAAGTATTAGTTAAAAAGCTCTGTCTTGGATTACCTATCAAAGCCTTGCATCACTTCAATCCTTTTAGACAATTTGATTAGCCACATCAAAACGCCATGCTCTCCAATCTATTCATTTATCGCCATTTATTTGCGATCCATTCGCTTCTCCTGACTCACAGATTTGTGACTCATCCTGAATACAAGGCATCTTTATTTGTCAGATCAAAGCATATTGATGATCTTTATAGTTTAATGACACAATTAAGGATTTCATGCCAGCAATTAGGGCAGGCCCAAATTAAACAGACTTCTCATTCCCAAATAAATGTCTCAGCTTCTGTATGTCTACACCGCAATGCTGCAGAGAGACTCCAAGGCAAACTGCAGCTTCAGGACCTGGAAGCAGGTAACCCCATCAGCTGCACGGCTGAATTCACCACCAGCCTGCACTGAGCTCCATGTCAGCATGGCTAGTGTGGCTCAGCCAGACAAAAGGGATCATTTGGAGTCAGGGAGGTATCTCTGCTGTGATATGCCTGGTGGTCCAGCACCCTGCACATCTGGGGTTGGCTTCAGACTGTCAACAGCTCCCAGGCAAAAGCTATATTGCAGGACTATCCCACACTTACACTCCACATGAACAGCAGCAAGGAGACACCAAACTCATTAATGTCACATGTGCCAGACCTTATGGCTTTGGCAAGAGCAAGGTGAGTCTTAGGCTTGGAGGTGCCACAGACAGAGTGTTCCAGATGAGATGGCTCAGGTGGACCAGCACAAGGTCCAGGACCCCACCTTACACTGCAAGAGCAATATTTCCAAGAGGAGACAGAACAACAGGCCATAAAGATTTTGACTACTTCAGATCCCTGCACTGTGTTAGTCACACCCTTGGACCACAGCAGAGCTTCAGCAAGAAGCTGGCTGGCCAGAGCCACGTCCCTGGCTTGAACCACTCCAGCAGTGCTGGTCTGGGAAAGCAGCAGCTGTGCTGCCAGGTAGGCCAGATCACACAAGGCTCCTAAGCAGATGCTCCATGTCTGTGAGTAGCCCCTATACAGCCAGGGAGATTGTGAGACTTTAAAGCACCAGATCCAAGGTGCCTTTGGGAATTAAACCAATTCCAGCTGATGAAAAATTCCCCCTGCCCCCACTGAAGACTAGAGCCTGCATGGCACCACTCCTGCTCCTCTAGCAGGGGATCAAGCAGCTCCCAGTGGAAGCAGCCTGAGACCTGCAACTATTTTTATTTTCCCTCCTGTCACCTGCTCCACTGTGAACTCTGGGTTCCAGTTAAAGCTGCTCACATTTGTGGGTGTACATAATACCATTCTTGGTAGCTACAGTCTCTACTTGGCAATAAATACACATGTGCTTATGCAATGCCCTAGGGCAATTTTTTGGCCACACACATCACTCCCTCCTTTCTTTTAATTCAGCACTTCTAGTCCTGTGGGCTTCTAAAGGAAACCAGATGTGGACAGCGTGTTCCTCAACAGAGTCTTCATCCCAATACTTTCATACTTTGCTTGTTGTGATGTGGAAGAAGTCAGTCCACAGTAACACCAGCCAAACTGTCCTAACACAGCTGTAGCTAAACGATGTCCCTTTCTAAGGTCAGTGACAGCAAGCAGCTCCTGAGCTGGTGGTAAAGGGAATGGCAGTTCGCTGCCACAATACATTCCACTTTCTTCTTCTCAGTGAGGAGACACAGCCTCCTGCATCAGTTGTGCCAGATGCTTTAAGTGTAGCAGAACTAAATAATTCTCTCTCTGGGAGCGATTTACAATTTTCTTTCTTTTGAACCCAAGTCAAGCACCGCTTTGCTGTTGGGAGACTTTAGCCATTAAATCCAGAGACCCTCCAATCCACAGCCCTTTATTAAATAATTTTCTTTTCTCTTTCAATTCTCTGTGGCTCCCAGACATTTTTCACCTTTTCCTGCTATAAAAGCTCTTTAGGATTTTCAAATGCTCTGACTCCCTCAACACTTTAGTGAGAAGGCAGCATCCATTAGACTGTTTTCTTTTGTGTGAGCATCAGTAATTACAGTGGTATCTGTTGAACTTCTGTCACCATTCACACTGCAAATACTATTTTAAGGAGCTTCTCCAGCCTGGCCAGTCTGCACAGGGTTATGCTGGGGCCTGACACATTGTCAGCACTTGTTTTATGTACCGACAGTAGCCCAAACCTAGCAGTATATGTGCCTTGCACAAATGTGTGGGCAAATCTACCCTGTGCTTCTCAGCACCTAATACAGCAGGAGTATCCTGACTACACAGGTATGGCACAAACATTGCTCCAAAATTTCAGGAGATCCTTTGCAGCAGGCTTCTCCTGCCTGGGCTCAACACGACCAGCAGCCAGCCCAAGGACCTACCTGGTTTCTGAGAGAAAGGGAAGATGTTCTTCCCACTGCTGAAGCACAGGGTGCCAGGGCATTTGTGCAGACTGGGAAGGCTGGGGGCTTGCAATGCCTCACACTGAGTGAATTCACCAGAAACTGGTGGGAAGGGGTGAGAAACATTCACTAAGAGATAATACAGCAGCCCCTCCACCAAAGCCACAAACTGGGAAGCCAGTCCTGCTCCCTGAAACACAGTCCCCATCTCTGAGGCCATTCCTCAAAACCAGCCCCTCTCCTCACTGGGAGCAATCGGCAAGGGCCAATGTATCTGAACTGAACCCAAGCTNTCCCTGAAACACAGTCCCCATCTCCGAGGCCATTCCTCAAAAGCAGTCCCTCTTCTCACTGGGAGCAATCGGCCGAAGCAAGGAGAGAAAAGAGATCCACGAGGAACAACGGGGGAGTACGATCTACTTGCGATCCTGGAGACCTGCAGAGGGGTGTGTGAAGGAGCAGCATGTGTTTTTATTGCTGCCGCTGTTTGTTCACCCATTTCCGTGCCCTGACATCTGCTGCAGCATTCCCAAGGTTTCACAACCGCTCCTTCTGCCCGCCTGCACCATGTGCTTGCTTCACTGATTGGAAGTGACAGTTCTGCTCCACACCCTGCCCGCGGGCAGGGGACTCACACTCGGCAGCCAAGCGGGTGTGCAGCCAGAGAACAAGCAGACCTCACTCAACACATTAAACCTAGAAGCACTGGGGTTTTAAGTCTAGAGAGTGCTAAGCACTCTGAAAACTGCTCCTTTGTGAGCTGGCACCAGGGAGCTCTGTATTTATTGTGGCTGATGAGGGGAAAAGATGGGCTGTGCTCATTGCCAGACCCGGCTGCCTGTCTTGGATTGGGAAATCCAGTCTGGCTCATGCATCAGTACCAGTAATAAGGATGCTGCCAGCCAATTCTCTCCTCTACGTCTGTGCAGGTCTCCCATGTCCTGAGGGAATTCGAGCAAATTTCTTCCTTGCAGCCAGAACCCAACTGTAATGTTTACTCCAAACAGCACTGCTCTCCTCAACGTGTCTTGTGTCCACCTCTTCTGATTGCTGTGCTGGCTTTGCCTGGAATACAGTTAATTTTCTCCATGGTAGTTGGTATGCATCTATTTTGGATCTGTGCTGGAATCAGTCTTGATAATTCTGGGGTGTTTTTGTTACTGCACTTACAAAGAGGCAAGGGGTTTTCTGCCTCTCATGCCACCCACCCACACACTGACTGCAACAAGAAGCTGGGAGGGGACAGAGCTGGGACAGCTGACCCCAACTGACCCAAGGAATATCCCAGAACATACGGTATCACATTCAGCTTATAAAGCTGGGGAAGAAGGAAGTAGGGATATTTGGAATAATGGCATTTTTCTTCCCACGTCATCGTTATGCATGATGGAGCCTTGCTCTCCTGGGGAAAGCTGAACACCTGCCTGCCGTTGGGAAGGGTGAGTGAATTCCCTGGTTTGCTTTGCTTCTGTGTGCAGCTTTTGCTTTACCTATTAAACTGTCTTTATCTCAACCCATAAATTTTCTCATTTTTACCCTTCTCATGCTTTCCCACATCCCACCAGGGGCTAAAACACAAGTGTACACAGCCAAGAGACCTGACAGAATAATACTGTGACTGTACACTAAAAAAAAAAACCTCTCAACTTAATTGCTGGTGTGCTCTAGGGCAAAACAGAGGGATTGAAAGTATCACGATCTACACCTGCTGCCCTGCTTAAACCTTTTGCAAATTTAGGAAATACAGAGACAGGCTTCCCTGCAAATTAACTTTTATTAACTGTAGGGCACAGACACTGCCAGTAACTCCCAAGCAGAGGGAAACAGGTTACGGTGCAGCAGCAGAAGGTTCAGGTAGGTAGCAGCTCACAAGACGGGTTTACTGAGTATGAAAATGCTTGTAACAATAATAACAACAATTAAAAAAAAGCTCAAATGGATGTTGTAAGAATACATCTCAGGGGGAGGGTTGCCAAGGGCTTTGACAGCTCTGAGCTCCGATCCCAGGCATGGAAGCCATTGAGTTGAAGGTGTGAGCAGAGAGAAGGCACCATCCCAGAGAAGGGTATTTGTCACCACTGGTGGCGTCAGAACCTGGAACAGCTGATTTTGTTAACAAACTAGAAGTTGCATTCAATTTGCCTAGCAGAAATTGTGCTAAAGCTAGAGAAGAAACACAGAGTGGGTGTGAAGAGGAAGGCAGAGGAGCGGCTGGTGTTTTGTCAAACACAAGTGCTGTCTCAGCCAGGAAGTGTTGATTCTGAGCTACCTCAGACCCTAAAAAGGGAGAGCCTGAAAATGAGAGACCCACTGTAAATATGGAGGTGTTGATGGCCTGAAAGAGGGGACACCGGTCACTGCTAAGCATGGAAAGCATAGAAAAAACAATGGCAGCTTACAGTCTGGTGATAAAAATGATGATAAAGAAGCTTGTACTGACAAGACTGAAGACCCTGATACTGAAAACAAAATTGATGCTGCAAGAAAAAGCAAAAATCTGTGTTCCCCTCCAGTGTAACTGTATGGGGCTGGCTGCAAAAACACCCTTCCATGTGAAGGCTCAGCATGTTGGAATGAATCTGACCAGCCAAAGATCCAGCTACCTACCACCACAGATGCTCGTTTCCCCAATCAGACTGCAAAGACACACTCTTAGCTCAAAGGATCTCTCATTTGTGGGCTGCTCTAGTGTAAAAGACAGGTGTTAACGCCCCATAGCACTGTCTCTTGGCAGATACCAGCTCCTGGGTGGGCCAGGGTACATGTGTTTATTCATTCCTAGTGTGCCTTTGACTAGAGGCTGAGATATAGATCAGGTTTTTGCTGCGTGGAACAAATGCCTGAGCAAACCACCTGTTGAAATCAGCTCCAGCACTTGTTCCAAGCATCACTGGCCAAGCAAGTTGTTCACCCTCTGCTTTAACCCCTCCATCAGCACCAGGGAGTGGCAGCAGGATCTCACCGCCCCACGAGGGGACCAAGGGCTGGATCTGGGTTGTCTTCAGAGGCATAGGTGACTCCGAGCTGTCAGGATAGCCCTGGCTACAAAGACCTTGACAGGAAGAAAAGATGAAGAGCTTGAAAACAAAGGGAGAGGAAACAGCTTCCCAGGCAGCAGAAGAGGCAGCTGCAGGGCAGTGTGTTAACACTGCTGTGCTCCATCAACAGCATGTTCGGGCACTAATGGGGCAGCACCTGGCAAACCACTGCCCTGCTCCACCACGTCAATTAGGACCCTGTGCCGAAGCACCTCTGTGGCCACCTCCAAAAGTCTGTATCACACTGCTGCAAAGGGATAAAGCAGAATGCAGTGGCAACTAAGCCCGGGGTGCAGCAATTTTGAGTGATCTTGCATTGGTGAGACAGGGCACAAAGTGACCATATCTGAAACACCAGATACAACATTGACCAAAATGGCTCTTCCTATCAATGCCAGAACCCAGCCCTATCCACCTTCAACATGACTCTTAAGCAGTCTAGCAGAAACAGAGGCAAAACCAGCCTAGAGAGCTTCCAGTACATATTGACCAAAGCCAGCAGTCAAAGCGAATTTAGAATTTCAGAAGTCAAAACTTTTAGTAGAATCTTCCTACTTGGCACCTACGTGGCCTCTCCAAGGTCTCTCCCAGACAAATACACCATGCTGAGCAAATACTCTGCTCTGTGTTCTTGCCTGACTCATTTTAAAGCAGTCTGTTCAAAAAAGCATCACAGGCACCCAACACACATGTGACTCTCAGCTCTGCACAAATGGTGAGCAGCAACATCAGAGAGCAACCAGAATTTTCAGAGAAATTAGACCATGCCACAACCACTAATTCACACCTAGTAGGTTCCTCTGAGCAGCGTGCAGCAGGCAGCCCACCTGGGACACAGCTCTCCTCTGCTCATTAAACAGCCACCACCAGGGGCCCGGCTCTTGGCTCTGCAGAAAGATTGGCTCTTTCTGGACAGCAGCAGTGGTGCAAGATCTGGCAGTGAATGTTTAAATGCAAGAGCATAGACAGACACATTGAAGACCATTTCAGGAAGACTGGTGAAAAGCTGCTATCTTAAGTGTTGGTTTGTTTTGGTTTGGGTTTGGTGGGTGTTTTTTTGTATTTGTTTTTTTTGGTTTTGTTTTGTTTTTTAACATGGCAGCTTTTCTGTGGAAAATGCACTTTAAAATGTCTAAGCATTCAGCTATTGTTTGGAGCTATTAAGCACGCTGTTCCAAATCCCATCCCTGGCAAGCATCCCAATTAAGCAGGCATCTCGTTGATCAGCTTTCTGATCACATGGGATTTGTTCTGCTGCTGCATCTGATACAATACTTTCTGCTTTGAAGAATTTCATGTGCAGCCAGAAGGAGGCCCCACCCTTCTCATTTAGAGAGAAAAAAAATTCTCAAAGCCAGCTTCCACTGACAGCATCTTTGGGAAATCAAAGGCATTCGAAAGAGCAATCTCTTGTTTGTCCTGAAATTGGTGTGGAGCAAGTTGGGCAGCAGGAATGAGACCACGAGCTCGTCTACTCTGAGCAAAGTGTGGGAAAGCAGGAAGGGAGCAGTCATTGCAGAGCAAATTTCTGTTTTTCTTCTTTGCCCATGTCTCCCTCATGGCACAATTTAGAAACCAGGGACCTTTTTCATCAGATAAGGTTACCTCTGAAATGAGAGCACTAACCAGACAAACCGATACATTCAGTCTCAGAGGTAATTTAAAAGGCAGGAGTGAAATTCAGGAGTGTACTGGACCTGCAAGATTGCAAAGTGGGAAGGTGGGAACTTTGCAAAGAGGAAATCCCAAAGATGTTTCGAATAGCCAACCAAAGACTGTCCACTATGAATTCCCCACAGAGGAAAACCCCAAACAGGAAAGGTTTGCTTTTGGTACAGGACTTGGAAACCAGTGCTACTATTTTGTGGGAATTCAGGATTTCCTTCTGATGTGCACATACTTTTGAACACCACAAAAAAGAGGTGCAAAGACTACAGCAGATTAGAGCCTAAGGCATAGCACAACTAAAGACTTTTTCTGTGGCCTGTTTTCTTTTCTGCCTCACTTTTCCATCTTCAAAATGGGAAGAATAAACAGCATTTTTGTAGCTCACATGGCAGGGCCAAGATAAAGCTGCTAACAGACACACAGGATGGTCAGATGACAATTATGGTGGGAAAGCCCCCGAAAGACAGGAGGAATATGCCCCACACTGAGGAAATACTCTGGTCTGGTCTGGTGGCAGAGCACCATCATGAAGGGACGCTGTTTCAGCTCTCCCTGCTGAAACACAGTTCCATCACAGGGGCTTAGAACAAACATCACAACAGCCTCCAACAAGGAAGAACCCTTTACCAGTCTCTGGTGAGAATAAACCAGAGACACCTGGGCTTTTCAAAGCTGGGGTGGCATGTTCTGAGTTCTACCTGGGCAGAGAAGCCAAGCACTGTAGGCAGGACACCAGGGACAGCAGGTTGGTTCACAGTGCACACCTTCAGGCTAGAAGAGCTTGTCCAAGGAATCCAGCCAGTCCTCTCGTGTGGCATAGCACCCAACAATGGCACATCAAGTGCACACTGCCCCAGGAAAGATATTCAGCCCCAACTTTAAACTGAGAACTCCTAATTAACTCTCAGTGCAGCTTATTCATGTCAGCACAGAAGAGCTGCTTCAAGACCTCTGACATTTCTTAAAATATACACTGTGACAGCCTCAAACTCAGCTGACAAATGTCACCCCCTTCCAGATACACCAACCAGCCATCCTCTCCCTGCTGTGACAGGGTTCTCCAGCCTGAAAACCTGATTTAACTGACAGGCAAAAACAGGGGTAGGCAGCAAATGCTTCTCTGAACTACCTGCTCTGCAAACACCTGTCTCCTACAGGCTTCCCTTCCTACCTGAAGAGAAGCAAATCTTTCCTGCTCTTAGTATAAAACAGCATTACTGTGAAAAGCAAGTGACAGGGCTGTGACATTACCTGGGCCATGACAAACTCTCTGCTGGGACAGCGGCAGTGAAATAGGTCTCACTCCCAGAAATAAAATGTATTAAGATCTGGGTAGGATTCATTTTCCCCAGTTTTAGTCTACCAGTACAACACATCTAGTCCAAGCGAGGCAGCCTCACTCTCCCAGTGTAAAACAACTATCCAAAATAGGATCCACTGGAATTGAGCCACTAAGAACTTCTGGGACATACACAAATTAACTGGTCAAATAGGCACCTGATGGTAAGACACTCCCACTTGACCACCTGATCCTCAGTTATCAGAGGAGAGACACAGCTTGCAAGGAGATGCAGAGGTAGCAGACACCTCTCTGGAGGATTCTGCCCAACCCTGTGCAGCAAAGACAACTGCCTGAGCTCAAGCACAGGGCTGGGGCCCCCATGAGCAAACAGAGAGAACTGTGGAGCAGCGTGTACCTGACAGACCCACTGCTGGAACTTACAATTGGCTGTAGCTGCGCGCCCGGGAGCATGAACTGCATCTGCTGAGCAAACATGGCTGCGGCCGTCTTCTGCTGGATCAGGTTGTTGCGTCCATTTATTTCAAGTTGTGTTTTTAAGTGTGGGGGAGGGTGGAGATATTTGCAGTTCTCTCTGGTACACCGGCCCTAAAAAACATAATGAAACAGCAGTCAGTGAAGGTAACGCTCAGGGCAGCTGGAGAAATTTAATTAAGGATTGTTTGGGTTATTGGAACAACACAATCATCGAGGCAGAGGCAGTGTGGTAGCTTTTGTGCCTCTTTTGTGTTTCTTCTATAACAGGTGAAGAGAAGAGCAACATGACTTCTCCTGCAGTAACACTAAGCAAATACTATCAAGCTAAGCCCAAAAGTCAGGCTTCCTGAGGTTAAAATGATTGTTGTAAGAAAAAATCCCAAACAATCTAACACAAACACCAATATTTTCAGAAGCTAATGGCAACAGTTCCAGAAACAACAACAAAAATTCCCTGTTTCCTTGCGTGGGTTGTTTTTCCCCTCCCTCCTGACACCAGACAACTTAATTGGCCCTGACAACCAGACAGCAAGAAAAAAGCCTGTCTCTACCACTTCCCCAGCTGTGCTGGATGAAACATTAAGAGGACAGCTCTGTAAAGCAGCACCTCTGATCCACAACACCCCAAGATGCTGAGAACTGGCAGTCACAGGAGGAAGCACTGAAACATTTTCCCCCTTTGTGCTTTCATTTGTCAAAAGCCATGGTATGTTGCATCACTGACTCCTTCCCCCCTGCAATAATAAGCGCTGCAGGTGCCAATGGTTCCTAAAAAGCAAGGCACCACTAATGTGATCACTGCAAATCAACTGAGATAGTCACTTAAAAAACATCTATAAACTGTGCCTTGCTTTAACAGAGTTTGCAAGTAGACATAAGAAGATAAATATCAATAGCTTGCTGAATAAGAAAGCTAGTCACACATTTAGCCATTAAGATGAAATAATTCCTGAAAAGTAAGAGGTTCCCCCTCACCTTTTTCTTTGTGTATTCCCTCCTCAAGAAACAGAGGCATACAGAACACATGTCACACTTAATGTAATTTTATTAAGTTATTTATAAAACTTTTACCCAAAAACGGTGATTTTTTTTAAGAAACAAATTCTTTGGAGCTATTCAGAACATATTAAAGCAACACCAGATCTGGAGGCCACAAACCTGTTCCATGACAGATAACTAATGATTCCTGCAGCCAGCAAAGGCATAGGACCATCCATTACCCAGCCTGTCCCAGGTACTCTCCTCAAGGGCTGGACATAGAGTTCTCAGTAATTAAGTTTGCTTTCCAAAATAGCACATGAGGTGAGCCCATGTACCTCCTCCTGTTAGCAGGAGCAGAGCTGTACAGGAACAGGCAGCAGAGCTGTAACCCCATAACCAGGTCCACAGGAGTACAACTTTTACACACCACTGCACCCAGAGCTCAGGCAGGTGGGAACTTCCTCAGATGGGACCCTCCTGCATCCAGGATGCTGCTCTGGGAATTCTTAAGACTTGTACAAACATACAGGTGGAAACACTGGACAGTCCAAGTACCACTGCACAAAGCAAGCACCATGACCCGCTGCAGGGGCTGGTTTTGAACTCCCAGCCTGACTCTTGGCATGCTGGGGAAGGAGCACATCACTGTAGAGCAGCCTGAGACTTGCAAGCTCTCCTCTGTCTGCTTTCCTCTGCCCCCTTTCCTGGTGGGGATAACAGTTTCCCTTGGGAGAGGTCTGCAGAGCTTGACTGCAGCATGAAATGGTTGTTTGACATGTATCATGGGAACAGGCTCCTCTCTTATCTGCTCCAAGGAGAACATAGTTAAACAAAACACAAATAATTAAATGCAAGAAGTGGTGGGTTAAACCCACTGGGACAGGGAAAAAAACACTTCCAAACTTTAGCAGCCTGTCTTTGCAGAACGAAAACCTCTGCCCTGCTCCTAAAAGAGCCCAGTGGCTCCCAAAAACCCAACTCAAAAAAAAAAGGGCTTTTTAATGCCATTGTTTTGGCTTCTTGGCAATCCAACAGCCCCAGCAGTGAGTTAATGGCTCACAGGCCCTGTGGATGTGAATCTTCATCAAAGACACTTTCTCACATCTGTGTGAAGTGAGGGTAGATGGTACCAAGCAGCCAGCTGGTGCTCCGGGGACCCTGTGCCCAGGGAAATAACCACATTAATCTGGGAGGAGGAGACAGCAGCACTAGGCAGGTTGGGTTCATGCTCCTCATGGCATCTTTCCAGCTGCACCGGATCAGGTCTCTCCACAGCCCTTCCCATCAACTGGGATCCAACAAGAGCCCAGAGTTCAGCCTCGGAACATATCTGCAGCATCCGACCTCCAGAGCTTCTGCAGGGCTGCTGCTGACCAGGAGCAGAGCCCACAGAGCTATGGGCTGTCCAAGGCCAGGCAGCTGCTCTATTCTAAGCTCCAACCTCCAAGGGCTTACACATCAGCCTTAGAAATTCTTCCTGGCTGTAACTTGGCACAAGAGCTTTGGGTTGCGAAAACACTAATTTCTACCAAATTTGGAAGAAATCTGTGTAGATTCTACACTGCAGGAATGGAGAAAGAAATGAAAAAAGAACTACCATTTTTTTGTAAACAATGCTTGCACAGTCATCTTCAACTTGAAAAGGACTTTGCTATTTCAAGAAAATTGTGAATATCATTGATACCAGCAACCCCAGCTTGGTGTGAAGCTTTGTTCCACTTTTTTTCCTCAGAGCAGTTTGTATAATTCCAACAGGGGGTTCTACAAACAGAACATTTTAACAACCAACAAAAAAAACATAATATAGCACAAGGCCTTGGTCCTCCAGACAGAGCCTGTGAGCCAAAACCAGTGCCCACACAGAGCTACCAGTTTCAAGGACACGTATTTGTAAGAGACAGAGCTGTGCAGATGCTGCTGCAGAGCGAAGGCTGTGAAGTGCAGCACAGTTGTCAGTCAGGCCTTCGAGGCTCCAGAAAGACTAAATGAATCACTGCAGCACTCAGATTCAAACCCACACCTTCGGCCCAGCTCCTCCTAGTCATCATTTTGATCCTGAGCATCACCAACCACTGTGTTTCAGCAGGGTGGGTTGGAAGCCACAGCTGAGTCAAGCTGCCCTCTCCAACGCCACAGTAGGTTCTTCATCTCTCAGACAATGAATTTTTGGAACTGATGATGTGACTGCAAAATGTTGCCAATTTAGACATAGAGGTATGAAACAACCTCTATGTTTAGAAATAGACATTTCAATATGTGTCACTTTCAATATGTGTCACTCTGTAGTGATGGCCACCACTAGTATCCCTGAACTCCAATACTGGTAGGGGTGAGCCCTTTTTCTACACTTCCATCACAATGCCCACCATTCTTGGTACTTCCCAGCAACACACACACTCTTCTAGACCAATTTCAGCTCTACAAAAGCCGCCAGAAGGACAAAGGAACTGCCATTTTTCACTCCTCAGTACCAGCTGCAACACAGCAGGGAAAGCAACAGGGAACTGGTAGCAAATCTGCTGTGTGGATACTGGGCTGGGGACAAATAAGGACAACTCCATTTTATACCTGTGTGGCCTAGGAATACAACAGGAGTGAGGCCCCCAAATTTCAGATGAGCATATTTATGTACAAGCCAGAATTTTCCTGCAGGGACTAGCTATGGTTCCAGCACATCAAATGCTTATTACGTGGCACAGGACAGACTCCACATGGGAGACCAGTTGAGACACTCTCCAAGATGAATGTTGCACCAAAAAGCACCATCTTAGCACATGGCTGCATGTGTCAGGAGGGGGGACAGTGCTCAGAGACTGATCGGTGCTGGTGAGCAGCATGCTGAGCCTACTGGGACCAGTGCAGCCACCCTCCTATAACTGGGAGGTAGCTGCTGTTAATTTAGCATGAGTACTGACTCCAGGGAAGGCACATTCCCACCCTGTCCCGGGTGGCACAGGAGCCTGCAGCCAGGGAATCACCACCCAGTAACAGACTCTGCTGCTGGCCTTGGTAACATGCTAAATATAGCTGTATTTTCTGGCTCCTTGCAAAATGGAAGGAGTCTCAAGGACCATATTCATCAGCTTCTTTGCCAAATACAGCCAGGAGGGAAAAGCATATGGACTGCACTTCCCAAGGCTTGCAAAATGGATATTAAATATAAATCATTAAAGGATTTTATAAGAGTATCTTCTCCCCATTTCTTCCCACACACTCCCCCACCCTTACAGGAGGCTGCTGGCATGTGATTGACTCTGTGTTGCCAACTTAAGTCATGCTGTGATGGCGTATACTGTAAGTGGCTGGCATCTGACACCAGCTAACATGACAGCAGCATGCACTGCAACGAAGCCAGATGTTTTGAGTGCAGCACTGCTGGCAGCACAATGAAATCCAGCAGGATTTCATTACACCTGGCTATCTGCTGGGCTGAACCTTGTCATCTGCATCCTAGCTCAGAGGGATGCATATAAGAGCATGCTGGATGCTGCACTAGGCTGGATGAACCTATGCTAAGCATGCTGCACAAATTGTGTCCTCACTGGTTGCTGAAGTTGAACTGTGCTGCAGAAGAAAGGCTTCCAGCACAAACCCAATGCTTGCATCAGTAACGCAGTTTGCTATGGTCTCTTTAATCCCAGACCCAGTGAGGGGCTCCAGACACATTTCTGTTTTTAATGACTGCACTGTATGTCCTGTCAATCACCAAGAGTTCTCATGTGAAAATCTTCAAGCTAATGTGGCTTTTCACACATGAGAGGCTGCAGTAGGCTTGTGCCCTGACTGTGCTGTCTTTTCCACAGACACTGATGACATGTGCAATGACTGACAGCAAAAAGAATGAAAAGAGACCAGGCAGGAAAGGATTTCCATGTTTTGCACAAAACCAGGCACCAAAACACAGCTTGTCTACATAACTTTTCTCTGCATGAAGCAGCAGATTTCCACCTCCCCAAGAGGAACTCAGTGGGGAGGCACATTCAGAGATGTGCTGGCCCTGCTTACTCAGTGCCTGTCGCTCCAATGCTGAGGCATGAAACGCTCTCTGCTTTCCATCCCACTCACCACATGCACACAGAGGCCTTCTCCTAGCTGTGGATCCTCGCTCCTGCCACAGCCTTGCATGGCTTTTACAAACAAAATACAACTTCCACCACCATGGTGTCTGCCCCACATCTGCAGGGCAGGTGGAGGGCAGGCTGCAGAACTGCCCATAAAACATGAATTGTCCTGTAACAGTGAGAGGCAGAAAGGGCAGAGCTCAGGGCTGCATCACTATGTCCCTGAGCACCTGGAATGCTGGCTGGATTGAGTGGCTCATCCAGCCACCTCCAATGCTGCATCACGCTCCTCTTTCCACACAGATAGAGAGTTGTGTTGCAGAGACAGATCTCTATCTCACTGCTGGATCAAACGCCTTCCACTCAGCAAACAACATCAAATAGCATGGAAATTGCATGTTTTCAACTGGAAAACAAAGGAGGCTGGAGCCAACAAGTCAGCCTGATCATTAGCGAGCGTTACATCTCAAATAGGTGTTCATGCAGCCTGGCTGTCACTCGCTGCAGTTCAAAGCCCAGCCCTGAACATGCCTTATCTGCAAACTCTTTCTACAGGATAATCAAATCTCTAAAGCTCAAATCTCAAAAATCTGCCAACTGAGTCAGTGAGAACTGCAACCTTGCAACCTGTCTTTAACATTGACCCTGGCAAAACACACTTCTGCTTAACAGAAATGCTTTTCTCCTTGCAGTGTAGGAGCAGCTCACTTTTACAGAAAGGTTTTAAAGTGTAATTATGTACAAAGCACTTCTTCAATGTGTTCTCATGGAAGGCTGTTAGCCCACCTACAAGCATCTAAGAAGCAGGTCTATAAGGATGTAGTGAAGTGATACATCACCCCATGACCCACACAGATCAGCTATTTTATTTGTACCTGTTACTTGCATATTTCCCAGACACAGGACAGAGCAGTGCTGTGCAGGTACACAGATTTTTTCACGTGTCCTGCAAATGACAGTGCTGCTTCTACATCCCTGCATGGCATTTTCTTTCCTTCTAACAATGCAACATTTTTTGATTCACTCTCAACAAGCCTTTTCCAGAACTACCCCCAACCCAGCTATGCTGCATCCTGTATCAGGCAGCTGATTCGCTCAAATGCTATATTTGGTACTGCTTTTATTGAACTCGCTCCCCTTTTTATGGACTACTTTTTCAACCTGTCAAGATTATCTGCAACTCCACATCTGGTTCTCTAAAGTGCCTGTAGTTTCTCCCAGCTCAGAGCACCCTACCAATTTAACAAGCACACTCTCTCTGTTCCATCATTCAAAATGGAACAAAAGAAAACTGAACAGTCCTGCTAAGCACATCCTTCCAGACTGCCACTGAACTCAGTTTTCCAAGCTGTTGTGGGTAGTCACATGAAAGTTTATCCTATGCTTTGTTCCTTGTCTTGTTTGGAAGCTGATTTGTGCCACATCAAAAGATTTCCAAATCTAATGCCAGTACTCCATCCTCCCTCTCTGAAATCACCCATCTCAAAGGCTTTTCAGTTCTACTGCTTTTTCTGCACCTCTTAGGACAGCTGTTGGGATTCTGGAGAGTCCATGCTCTGCACCCCTACTGCACCAGCACCCCTGCTTGCCACTGAGCTCACAATTGCACACAACACTGGGTACAGAGAAACTGATGGTCTGAAGTTAGTTGTAACAGCAACAAAAAACACACAGCACAGCTGGTTGCTAACATTTTTCAAATGCAGGTGTAACACCCATTTACAGAGAGCCCAGAGACTGTGGTTATGGTGAGGATCCTGCTGTGAACAGATCATAGCTGAAAAGAAAAAGCAAAATGTATCTTCTAGTTAGCATTACCAGGTGGCAATCAGCCTCGAAGGGAAGGGAAGCAATGTAGACTTCCTACCATAAAGGAGTTTCCATTTCAATATATGTAGATAAAAAACACTAGAGCTAAGGTTAATCTGGTAGCTTCCAGGTACGGATGATACAGACCCTGTGAAATATGTTCTAACCAGGAAAGAGTGCAGTTCATGAATACAGAATTTGCTGGAAACAGAATTCAAACAGCCCATAAAAAAGCACAAGCAAGAGTTCTGCAATGTCTCTAGGACAAGCTTTGCCTAACTTTGAAACTCCCACCTCTGGGTCCAAAGAGCCACCTCCCTGAGCCTGTGCAGACAGATGAGAAGGAAACTGCTAAGAACACCCCAGGTGTTATTTTGGCCCAGCTGAGCTCCTCTGCAGTTGCTCGAGAATCCTTTTCAGATTTTATGCTGTTCTAAACGATGCTCTGAGTTGTAGCAGCAGCATGTCAGCTCTGACCCAGGGCTGCTCAGGTGAACAGGGACATGTCTTTTGTCAGGGTACAGAGGACAAGAGTCAGACCTGCCTTTCCACACAGCTTCAGTGGAAAAACCAGAATAGCTATCACAAGCTCCCAGGGCTACCAACGTTCCCAGCACTCTCAAGGCAGCCCCAGCTTGTCACTGAAACAGAAACTGAATTTCATGGCTTCAATAAACGTTAGGTCAAGCCCTTTCTGAGCAAGCCTAGACTTGATTTCAACTGAAATGAGTGAACCTTGATGTTTTGCATGATTCCAAATGAAAGCAGGTGACATTTGGCAGCTATGACAAGAGTTTTAGGTCTTTTGAACTCAGAGCTCAAAGTGAAGCTCAGTGGCTTGTGCAAGTGCAAGACAGCACACCAAGCAAATGAGCTGTGTTCACCCCACTGAAGGGAGGCTGGTGCATTTTGCACAGTCCCAGCCTGCCCAATCTTCCTTTCCCTGCAGCAGAGGAGCAGAGCCCTGTGAAGCCAACCAGTAACTGTCAGTGTTTTGGGCTTAAAAAATGAAGTTATGTTACTCTGCAACTTGAAAAAATCAGATCTGATAAATACAACCACTTCAGTCCAGGTAGGGTCTAGCTCCATGTCCAGTGAGCAGGAAAAATACAGAAGGAATGGGAAACTGAGAGAAGAATGCCTGGCTCTAGGAACTAGTCCTGCTCTTTGGCCTCCCCGTCTCACCTGCGTGACTGCTCTGCTGGGATATTTGTGCTTTGCAGGGAGATGGAAGGAAGGACAGGAGGTAGAAAAACGTCAGCATCATTTTTGCAAATGTATTCAAGTCCAGAAGAAAAGCTGCCAACAGCGAGCTGAGGAGACTGCTAACAAACACTGTTTCTTACCTGTAACACCTCCATCTCTTTGTCATTCCGGTCTTTGTCTGTGAAAGCCAACCCCTACCACAGACACAAACCAGGCTGAAGGGGCAGTTTACCAGCTGAACAATTTCACCAGTGTACTGGAGAAGTACAGAGCACATCACAGTGCTTCTGTTGCACCAGGGTAAGAGACAGTGATCAGATGCAAACACTGGGAACAAACAGATGCACAGCGTGGCGAAACCCTACTGCACATGCCAAACCTTTGAAATAGTGCGTAGAAAACTGCAAAGCACTTGGACAGAGGGGTTTGCAAGATCAGATGTGCTCTGCTAGGATTCAAAACTGCTTATCTAGGACTCGCTTACAAAGTCTGCAGCCTCAAAATGCTTGTCAAGCTTGTTTTTGTTACACAGCTCAAACCAGAGCAGGAGAGAAAAACAAAGAGACAGCAGCGTTTCTATGTCCTCATCTCCCTTTTTGGTAGCACCTTAACCAGTGACAGCCACTCACAGCCACTGCCAATAACTTCAAACCACTGAACTCGGCAGGCAAATCCAGCTCCATACAGAAAACAATGGCTCCTTAGCACAGAGATCAAGTATTAAAACAAGTACCATCACCCCGGCATTTTTAAATACATTTTAATTAGAAACAGGGGGGACATGGAACTACTGCATTCCAGTAGATTCTAAGCAGCCACAGGCACTAGCCTAAATTCCCAAATCTTTATTCACCTGGCAATTAGGGAAGCCGAGAGCTGCTGTGAGTGAAGTTTTACTTTTGCACATTGCTGAATACAGCAATGTTCCACTGAGTTTCCCCAGGACAGCACAAAGAGGTCGTGGCTGTCCTCCTGCTTTCATGCAGGATTTTCATTCCAAGCTGTTTATTATACTTGAAGGTTCTTACAAACTCAGAGCAGTTATTTTGTTGGGGAAAAGCCCTGTAGCTCCTTCATTATATTTTTACATCTTGACAACTCTTTCCAGCTCTGTTCTCCTGCCAAGCCCTCTTCATTGAGGCCAATGGCATGCTCTGTTATGCTCAATGAAAAAAAAAGTGTATTGATTTTAATGTTTTTGGTTTGTGGAACATTTTTGTTTGCTCCAAGCAATGGATGGTGTTTACAAAGTCCAAGAAATATATATTAAAAGAGTATGGCACTGTCAAAGTATATTTTTTTGGTCTGTAGAGCCACGGAGCAGAAAAACATGTTTATCTGACAGATTACTACTTACAGTAACAGCAATCGCATGCCACAAAAGAGAGGAATAAAGACTTCATCAAGCTCTTTTCTTTTGTATCCACCAATACATTTTGATTAGGCTACATTTTGTGAACTGTATCAGTCTGTTACAACCACGTACTTGAAATGACGTTAAAACAGAAGCATCATAAATTCAGAGTTCTGAACTGAGCATTTTTAATGTCTTCTGAGTATTATTCCACTACCTTCCCAGGTTCAAGAATGTTCAAAGAACAATAAAATAGGCTTCTTTAATACAGTATCAAATACAGGTTCTCCGCAATCAAAGTAAGACTTTG
The DNA here is from genome assembly GCA_013397135.1 of Pachyramphus minor. NCBI lineage: Eukaryota > Metazoa > Chordata > Aves > Passeriformes > Tyrannidae > Pachyramphus > Pachyramphus minor. The sequence goes on along the minus strand of VYXB01009884.1, from coordinate 1,101,121 downwards.
CAGACCTGCCTGGCCACAGACCTGCTCAAGCAACTGATCGATAATAATTACAAAAGAAGGCATTTAGTGTCCAGTAAAGAGAGTACATCTAGGAGCATGTTTAGCCCTGGGACCACTGCATGTGCTGAGAGTAGGACTTGAGTAGGTGACATCCTGCAATGTTAATATTCTTGAGGGTTTCAATATAAGTAAAAAAAAAATCAATTCTACCTGGAAGATAGAAACACTGGTATGTCATTGATTTCTCTTCCATAATAAATTATAAAAGAAGTCCATGCCAGTCTCTGGAACAATACTGCACAAATACTGTATTAAAAAAACACCACAAAACCCCACAGAAAAACAAACAAAATTAAACTTCTCATATGTCTTCCACCTTCGATCTACCTCAATTCTGCCCCTCCAGATTGCTATTACACCAGGCCAGCTTTTGAAAATACCAAGTGCAGTTTCTCTTGTCCCTTAAACCACTTTTTCATTGCAAATCCCGTAATCCAATTCTACAACTTTCACCAGCTGAATCTGTCAAGGTCACATGGAAAGTTGATGCTTCTGACCTTCCTCTACCTACAGTATCTGTTGAATATTACAACTGGAGCAGGCAAACCACACGTAGACAGAACCAAGCAAAGTACATTAAAGCCCAGGAGAATAAATGTTGAAGTACTGTGCTCATGAATACAAATATCGGACATGTGACCACCTCCAGCAGCCTTGCTCCTGGAGTTTACACAAGGGACAAGGCAAACAGGGAAGACCAGAGATTGATAACCGAGTGTCTGACCCAGACCCTCCCTCTTGTCATGGGGAGGGCAAAGTCATGCTCAGAAAACCTCATTCTCACTGCTTTGGAAGGCAAAATGAAACTACAAACAAAAAAATATGAAGGTGGCTGGGTTTAGTTTGGGTGGGTTTTTTTTAGAACTTGGCAGAATACAACCATTTACCAACTGAGGATTATCCCAGTTTTTGTTTGTGTTGTTGCTTTGTTCAGAAAGCAACAGCTTAATAGGCACAAACAGATTCCTGGTTTTCAAAAAACAATGAAAAAAAGCTTTAAAAAAGAATCAATTCCATCTGGACACAACAATTTCCAGGGAGTACCTTCAGTCTGGAAAAAATAACTGTGCAGGATGTGCTTCAGCCTCAGCTACTGAGGGGCTGCCAGGGGGTAACGCAGCAGTGCCCTGAGCAGGAAAGGATGTGGCTGGGCTCTGCTTGGCGTGCTGGTGGCTCCTCCCGGGGCACACCATGGCACTGCCACCTCAGCTTTCCACCCTTCAGGTGGAAATGCCAAGACATGTCAGAACAGGACCCTCTGTGCATGAGCTTAAGCCAACAAAGGATGCGATTGCTGGGCAGCAGCAGTTGCAGCAATACAGGAGGGTGATGCTCTCAGTTGCCACTGCAAGATTTGCTCCCAGACATCTGTCAAGAGCCAGGGGCCTGATGTTCCAAATCACAGGACACCTTTCTGTTCCTGGCTGAGATCTGCCCAACAGCAGAGAATAAAGCCAGCTCGCCCTGCCCCTCACCCTGATGGCCCACTGATGTTCCCAGGCACCTTCTCCACAGCTGTGCCCTTTTGGATATGTTCAGCTCACCAAAGACCAAGCTTTGTTCTTGTGTTCCTATTTCAGCCACATGTGCCAGGCAAATTTGTGCACAGCAGACCATCTCTCCACCACTCTGGCTTTGTGAAGAAACTATTAGGCTACCAGAAAATGGCTGATTGTGTGCCACCAACTCCACACGCTCTCACTCATCTCTGAGCAAGGACCCTAAACCTTTCTGGTCCATGCCAGGCCTCAGATTTCATGCCCACAGTTTAATGAACTTGCTGCTGGTCAAAGGATTAAAGGTGCAGATACAAAAAGCACCTTCAAGAGAGCTCCTGCAGCCTGCTAAGCACAGCAAGCAAGGACCACACATCTCACATGGCCACTGGCTTCCAAAGAGGGCATTCAGGCCAAGTGACATTGAATCACAGTCCTCCATCTATGAAGCAGTAAGGCTTGAAGAGAAAGGAAGAAAGAAAAAGAAAGAAAAAAAAACAAGCAAAAAGAAAGCCTGCCTTGCCCTAGGCAAATACTCCACCTCAGTCAGCTTTTGCAGATTGATCTATTTAGTGTGCTGTTTATTACGGTCAGTACATTTAAGTCACAGAGGGGATTTTTCATTTAAAAAACACCTTCAGAAGTGCTTTTTAAGCAGTGCCTGGCATTAGAAAGCATATATGTGACCAATATTTGCTACCATCTCAAGTGAAAGGGAGGTTAAGGCAGTCTAAATTTGTTTTAGGAGCTGAGCCCATGGAGCAGCACAGGAAGCTGTGGTGGCAACAGGACAGGCCTTTTTCCATGGAGGTAAACATGAAGGGCTCACAACGCCAAAGACAATACACTGCCATCTCTATAGGCAAAAGGAGAATTTGGCAATAACAGTTCTGGGCTAAAACTGCAATTAGTGAGACATATTTAACTGCAATTCACATGCACTAGTCACAAGCACCACACAGGCAGTCAGCCTTAATGAACAGGATGCCAAGTTCTGTGCCAACAGCTGAAAACCTGTTAATTTACAATGGATTTATTAAAACTACTACCTGTTCTAATTACAACACTCCTCACACACCCCTGTTCCCACAGTCTGTTATCCAGCCTTGTGAGAGTCTGTGCAGATTCATGCTCCTGACCTCGCTCAGCCAAAGCAGATCCGTGCTCTTGTCCCTAACTGAACACAGGCAAGTAACAAACCCTTCCCAGGAACAGGAAGTCAACACAGAGGCTGCAAACCAGCCTGTTCAAGGAGGCTTTCTGCTAACCCTGTATTCCATGGTGACCTAGATACCCAAAATCCAGGGTCTCCAGGTCTCTACACTGACATACAGCCCACAGACCCCAAAAATCCAGCACAAGTGGTCTGTTTTCTCCACGTGATGCCAGGAATGGGGATTAACTGATAATGCATTTTGTAGAAACCATGATTTCAGCTGCTGAGAGGTTGATTCCATGTAGCCACTGATTAGATCTGTTCCCCCTCCTGTAACAAAAGCTGCAGGACAGAACACGAAAAAGGTTGCGAGCCTAGCTGGGTGGATGTATCCACTTACTCCTGTGGGATGCAACTTTTAGCCTGACCTAAATTCTCCTCTGAGCAGCACTGGCATAAGTGCCCGAACAGCTAAGAAAGGAATTTGTCGTGCGTGTGCATTCATGTGTGTCTGTCCATCCATCTGTCCCAGCTGACCAACAGGAATGGAACTGATCAGGGCTTTCCTTTCATTTGCTTGGTGTTTCGGAGTTCGTGCTTTTAATAACCGCCAGATTTATTTTTTTAGGTTTGAGAGCACAAGAGAAAAGCTGGGGGAGGCAGAAGCAACTAAAGCACATCCAAGTGGATGTCTTGCTCATTCCGACTTGGGGCACAAAAGCAAACTGATCAAATTACTGTGGGGTTTTTCTGTCCTTCCTGTATTGCTGCTCTGCTTTCCAAACTCCTGCTCTGAGCTGCTTATCCTTGTCCTGCTCACCTGTGAGCCCGAGATGCTCAACATTTTGTAGATGAGGAGGAATGCAAGGATTACCTTTTGAAGGCTGTTTTATATTAGAAGGCAATCTTAGACGACACGGCCTCCTTAGGCAGCAGACAACTGACCTTATGTATTTTGCTGCTGCTACTGACAAGAGATACCTTCAGATGCAGCACAATCCCTTCCTAAAGGGCAACAAGAAAAACACCTTTCACTGCCCTCATCGGGCACAGTCAGGATGAGTCAGCTGCAATGCAAACTTCATTTGCTTTTAGGTGGGATGGGCCCATATGATGGGGCTAGGAGGGATTGGAGGAATTTTTTCTGCAAGGAAGAGTGACCTTTCCTGAGGACATCTGCAGTCTCTCCCCCAGTGAGAGGAGTAGCTGCAAAGAAGCTCCAGTGTCATTAGCAAGTCTGGAATGCAGCAGGACTGGTGCCTATGTAATCGAACACTCACTGGAAAAATGCTCTCACTGGCTTAAACCAAGATAGATGGACTTCTGATAGGGCCCTGGCGGAAATCCCTGCACAAACTTTTCTGTAAGTGCCTCTGATACAAGCCAAGAAGGAAAATCAAGAAAAGTGCTAACACTTTTCCTCTGGTTGGGCTAAGCACTGAAAGGCTGCTTAAAATCATCCCCCAAGAATTAGCACAATCAAAACAGAAAAAAACAAAAAAATTTTCAGTGGTGTTTCTGTCCTATCTAATGTGAGCTCTATTGCGAGCAAAGACTTCTAAAGATTTTACATTACCATGGACTCTTCAAAAACCCATGCAGAGAAACACAAAACAACAATGGAAATCCTCTTAATTCAATCTGTGCTTTATAGCACAAGGCCGCAGCAGGGGATTTTTGGCTGTGGGAATACAAATACTCATCAGTGCTACAGCTCAGGGTCCTGCTCCAATTACTACCCAAACACAGAATGAGACAGTCTCAGCCTGAAGAGTTTTCAGTCTAAATACACCAGACTTGGTGGAAAAACCCCAGGCGGTCAGGGGAAGCCTCAGCAACACCCAGACTGCATTCCAGCTGCTGTGCTGGGCTGCAGAGCACTGGCTGTGATGCTCTTGATGCCTCCTGAGCTCCTACCTCCTGGCAGGCAGGCAGCCTTGCCCGTCCCACGTCTGCACTGCTAGCAAAAGTGATCCTTGCCCATTTGTCTCTCAGCCCCCAAGGGACTTTCCCCCCCCCTCAACTCTCCCGGAGGTGGTGCAGGAGCACTTTGAGTGGGCTCTGGTGACAGAAGACTGAGGCACAGCTGGCAGGGAGGCTGTGCTGATGCTGCAGGGAAATCTGTGCCCTGCTGCGACCGCCAGCCAGCGGATGCTGACAGAGCTGGCAATGATGGGTGGCCAGGGTCCTTGCCCCATCCCTGAGCTCCCCAGTCCTATGGGGAAGTGCCTTGGGGGACTGCTCTGCTCCTCCCCTGTCACCCTCATCTCCTTCCCTCGAGGTTGCAGCTCGGTGAAGGTTTCAGACATCCCTGTCTTGCTTTGACCAACCCTAATGGCAATCCCACTCCGAGCGCCTGAGTGACTCAGCCTGCCTTGCTCCAACTCCCACCCTGCAGCACATCACCAGGATTTTATAGGGAAAAGAGGACTGACACAGCAGGGAGCCAAAGTCTGCAGGGAGGTAACTGTGATGATTATCTCTTCATCTGCAAGTGCACCAGATGCACGGAGAAATAAAATGAACTGCTGAAGCAACAGGAGAGCAAGAGACTTCTCAGGCTTTCTTGTTCAGTCCCTCCAGACACTACAACAGAGACAGGGAGGACAGGGGAGCTGCAGAAAGGCTTGAGGACAAACAGGCCCGGAGGGGAGGAGGAAACAGAGCAGAAAGGAGAAACAGGGCATTAGAATAAGATTGCAAGTCTTGCACCATGGGAGCAAGATTTGGGAGGGATTCTGCATAAAGCAGGAGGAGCATCTTTAACACCTTCCCTTACAATGGCTGGGAAAAAGTGACATCCCCTCCAAAGAAAACTCCCTGTCTTGGAAATCCACTGTTTGAAACAAGATTTCCTCACAGGGAGGAAAGCACTTTCCTTCCTAGAGCTGACCTCAAACACCATCACCTCTGCCATACTTGGATGACCTTCCAAGCCCTCCTTGAAGGCTCATCTCAATGTCTGGCTTCCAACTCCACACCGCCCTGACCACTCAAGTGCTACTGCATGGACTTAAATGTCCAACCCCGCAAGGCTCTGGCTTCCTCCTGGCAAACTCAGCCAGGGTTCGCTATCAGCAGCATCACGTGGAAGGGACTCTGGGAGCAGAGCCCAAGCACTGCACGCAGCACAACACTGCACAAACCGACCATGTGGGATCAAGCGGCACTTAATGGCCGCAAGCTTTACTCGTGCCCTGATCCTTCAGGAGAGGATGGAAAGAAGAAGAAATGCTGGTCAATGGGATCGGTCAAAGCAGTTGGGATTACACACTGAGGTTTTGTTTTCAAACTTTGCTCAGTGGTAGCAGGGCTCTTTAAGGACCTAATCTCCGTGTGACTGTTCCCAGCACCAGCCGTGCCCCTGCGGATAACAAGGATTTAGGGAAGCACCATCATGATGGCTGTGCTCTCCAGGCAGGCTGGCTGCAACTCTGCTGTGTTGATGCTGCCCTGGCCATTCCCTCCATGGCACAGAGATATTCCACACTTTCCTAACTGCCTCTCTGGCTGAGAGCTGTCTCCTCGCACTAAGCACCCACAGCTAATCACTCAAAGCGGAAGTAATGAGACAAATAAAGCAGCACATTTTGGGCTAATGGCTTAAATCCCCATCAGAACCTGGTGTGGGTAACTGCTGGGCAAAGATGTGGACATCACTAATGCAACTCAGCTGGATCTAAACACTACTGTCCATAATGGTTGTTTTGGGTCTTTTTTTGACACCAGTGTAGGAGACATCAGCTAAAATTAAGTGCAGCATTAACGGCAAGTATGGTCAGAGGCAGGATAAAATCAAGCACACCACTAACCAGTGACCTGGGCGGACCTTTGTGATACCATACCCATTCTGCAGGATTAGCTAAAGTGCTCCTGGTTCCCATTCCCAGGGCTGTTAATTAAAGCAGAATTTGTCTCCACTTTTTAAATGGTGTTCTGTGCAGCCACCTCAGCAAGGGGTGGGGGCCAGCAGCACCCCAGCAGCAGGTATGCTGGGCTAGGATGGTGGGTCTTCCCTCTACTGTGCAGCCAGATTAATATACAAAGTAGCTTGTTTTAAACATCCACATTCCACTGATCCAAGAGGAAAACTTCCCCAGAGCACAGGCTGCCACCTTCCAAACAAGGTCAGACACTGACCTCCCCCACCGCCAATGACCTTATTAGCACTGATCATGGTTCTAATAATATCCCACACTGTAAGCGGGCCATCTGCCGTAACATTTCACTACAAACTTGGGGAATTGCTTGGTTTGAGTACACTCACGTCACAGCAAGCCACGTTCCTCCCCTCTCAGAAATGTGCCTCTTCCCCACAGCTTTAAGCTAAATGTTGCAGAAAGGCACCTCCAGCTCAGAGCTGAATCATGCAGAGAACAGCACAGAGCCATTCCCAGATGCTGGCTTCAAACAGAGGAGGTAAAAACACAGAGGTTAAAAATCCATCACTCTAGCATCATAGCATGCAACTCTTCTGACAGTGAGGACACCAAGTAACCATGTCACTGAAATCCACAACAAGGCCAAACCAGATGTTCAGAGAGCCGGACGTAAAGCCCAAGATTCATAAGAGATCAGCGTTACTTTTGTGCCATGTACTTTCTACTGTGTGGGCAGCAAAGAGATTTAACTATTCTAACACTTTAGCTATGGTTAAGTTGAATATTTTCACTGTCATTTCAGGAGAGGGGCCTTTCCTAACAGGCAGATAAGCTTGTAGAACGAAACATGTTTGATCGCTTTTCACTTAGAAGGAGCCAGGGTTTGAAATGCTTACTCAGTCAGGACACCTGTCTAAAACACCCAGAGCCTTGTTACTATAGCAGCTCAGTTACACTCAGCCTTCCAAGATATTTTTTTTTGTACTGCTCCTGTGAGGTCAAAAAGTACAGTTAGGCACAGAGACTGACAATACAACACTTTGAGGTAGTTTGCATCATCGCAAGGCTCTGAAAGCTGTTTTTCAAAATCCTTGGCCTTTCCTCTAATCAAAATGCTGTCATCAGCCATGACACGAGAAGCTACATGGAGCAAGGAAGGGGGCCAGCACTTGGGTCTTTGCTGTTTTATGAAAAGCAATAAAACAATATTAATAAGCCAGAAGTAAAATTGTGCCTGTATGGGGCAACACTCAAGGTCCTCAAAGCATTTATTTTAATACCAGCATAACAATATTTATAGGGGCAGATTTTCAAAGAGCTCAGCTCCTCACTTGGAAATCTAACCACTTATTGAAATTCTCTGTGGGAGATGTCAGAGGATAGGCTCTCCAGAAAGCCTGGTACATCTTGTTTATATTTGTTTTAAAGCTTCCAAACAGCTCAATTACATCAATGCACGTTACTGCACCCTCCTTCAGATGGGTGAACCAAGTGGCAGAAAGCTATTGACAGCAAAGGGATTACATCAAACTGATGCTACACTGCTGAAGAAATCCACCAACTCCACACAACTTGTTCAGAGCCACTTCCCCCAAAGGCATCTTCCCCCCAGCTCCCTCATTGGCCTAATGCAATCAGAAGCACTAGAAGCCCCTAGGTAGCTTCACTAACACTGCCACAAGACAGGACACCACAGCCAGGTGTTGCTCCATGATCCTCTTTGCCCCAGACTGTCACCAGGGATAGAGACTTGTATGTTTGGGGCTTGTATTTCAATCCCAGTGTTAGCTACTGCTACACATCAGGGCTGGAAGATGTAATGCTTGAACTTCCTCCCCAGGAGAATCTGGCAGTGCCACAACTTGCAACATGGCACCGGCTGAGGTGCCAGAGCTCACTGTACACACACATATACACCCCCCCTCTGTGCTCCCTCGGCAACTTCTGACTCACAGCCAAGCAATGGTAAATGCAAGAGCAGTCACAGCTTGCTGCCTGGGCTTAGCACCCCATCTCCCTCCTCCCAGTGCAGAGCAAACCCCTGCAGCTCACAGAGCACCCCACTGCATCTGCACTGGGTTACAGGTACAGAGCTGCTGCTTGCAGGTCCCAGCAGGAAAGAAACTCTCTCCAACTGGAAAGCCAAAGGTGGCAGAGGAAACAACCATGGGCAGTTCTACCCCTCTGGAGGCTGGCTGAGAAGACCACTTCTCTCTCTCAAAACCTGATGCAATAACTCACTCCAGCACAAGGAGTTCTTTGCTGCCCACAGGAACTCTACATATTAATATCGGGCTTAAGTATTTTGCAGAACTGGAACCTCGGTCTGGAGAGCTTTGCCCTTAAAATAGGAAAGCAAGCCTCAGGAGCAGGAGATGGCATGCCACGGATGTGGAACACTGCAATATGCCCATAAAAGGTTTCAAAATGTATCTGTTTAAGAGCTTGCAGAAGCTCAGAAGGGTTTAGAGTCACATCCCAAAAGAATTTCTCTCCTGCTTTTTTAGGCAAGTGTGAGCAGCAGTCAGCACTTTACCATCATCTCCCCAACCAGAAACCCAAGGTTACTCTTGGCTGATATTAATAATGTAAATGCTGCTGGCTTTACCCTTTGAGGTTTGCTCACGCCACAGGGCAAAGATCGAGGCAACATGAGCTGCAGGCAGGAGCAGAGGCCTTGCATTGCCAAGGCTGGTTGGAGAGGAAAGGCAAGGCTGGCAGCAAAACCCCACTGCTGAATTTGCTTGGCCCACCTCCCCAAAGAGGCTGGCCTCCAAAGTGTGGTCTCGGGAACAATTTGTGGGCACAGTCCTGCTTTCCAACATGTTCAAGGGGAAGCACACACAAGGCAGAGGCCCAAGGAAAAGATGTAATAAATTAATCAGCTCCAGAAAGACAGACAAGGACAGTGGTCCTGGGCTTGACCCTTGCACTGGGAATGCCTTCCAACATGCCAGCCTGTGCCCACACCTCTGCCAGCCTCTTGAACCTGGCCCAGGGACACCACACATGAGACTGGCACTCACATACAGGCAGGCAACAGTAAAGGCATCTGGCTCCTGTGCAGGCAAGCCCTCAGGAAATCTGTGTGGCCAGGATGCCTGGGGTACACAGTGCTCTCCATCCATGGCACAGCAAATATCCAGTAACCAAACGTCCACCCTCCACAGGAGTGTGAGTCTGAGGTCTATCAAGGAGGCAAATACAGCATATAAGGGACCAACACTTTCAGAATGAAGTTGTCAAGGCCTGATCAACTAAGAAAATAAGAACTTCAAGTACTTATCTACTACTAAAAGTTCACACTAATAGCTGGGCGGGCAGTTTATTTCAGACAACTCGCTGCAAGACTCCTCAGACTCTCAACATCCACATCAGCACTGACAGTGTGGCCCCTCCAGGTCCTATCTTCAGCAGCCCCAAAAAGCTCTCTGTGCTGGAATGGGTCCCACTTCTCATGGTTTCCAGGGCTACATAGGACTCCCTGGACTTCCTCCTCTTTTTCAGCAATGAGATGAGAAGAGAGCATCCCTCCAGGACAGCATCAGAACTACTCTATGCACCAGGAAGCCTTTCAGGCATCTCACCTTTCTTGCCAAGTTACCACGAACACCAAGTTTCACAAAGCACATGTCCTCAGAAATGTAAAGGCCAAGATGAGACCCAGCAGAAACAGGGACAGAGACGACATCTTCTCCCTCCACAGCATACCTCAAACATCACCTGCTTGCTCTAAAGCACAGACAAGGAATTCCTGTCAAGGACTCTGCCTCACATCTTTGCAAATGGCTGGCAATGAGTAAGACCTTCCTGCACCTCCCTGTCTATTGCTGTCCCCACAGCAGTCACCAGGTAACACCAGCCTGTTTCCACTTATTTCCACTGTTCATTGGCCAGCAGCTCTGTGGAGAGCCAGGACCAAGGGAATTCCAGATGCAGGACTTTGTACTCAGTGCACTCTGTCCTCCTGCTAACCCTGCTGCAGAGGCAACAACCTGCAACCAAGAACCAAGGGGACAGCTCAGGGCAGCAATCTTCTAAACCATGATAGCAAGACTCACCAGTGCTCATCTGTCACAGTTCAGCTGTCAAAAAGTCAGATAAATGAAGTGAAACTACTGGGACATCAGAGAAACCACTGGATAACAGCAAACAAATCAAACATGCTCTGCACAGACCTCTGTCTTACTGGAAGATCGTCTAGGCAGATTAAAGCCACAAGGTGTATCCTTTCCCTGGAAACCTGAACATGCCTAGAGAGGTGACACATCATCTTCAAGTAACCAGCCTTGACCCCACAGACAGCATCTGCAATCCAGGCACAGGGGCAGGCACTCAGCCACAGGCAGTGCCAGGTGACTTTCTCCATCCCACAGATGTGCCAAAAAACTTCTGAAGTCACTACAGAGAATATACACAGCATGTGTGCCAAATAAGTTAAGCTGTGAAAACATGGAACCTGTAACTTATAGACAAGAAGGGATCAGGCCTAAATAATTTTCTTCCTCCATAAGCTTTCTTATTCTCCTTGAAGTGCCAATCTACTTCAGAGAGAAATACAAGAAATTAACAAAGACAGAAAAATACAGTATTAAGTCTTTATAAATAAAACTGAGTTTAAATACATTTTTCCCCACTTTCAGATGTTTGATTCAATAGTTATAAAAGCACTTATAACATGCCATAAGACACACAAGCATCCAGAGAGGACAGAAAGCTGTCGTAAATCTACTGTTGCCACTCAGGTAAGTGGCTTAGTGGCCAAAGGAAAAGTGAAGGTTTGTCACACAGGTGACTTGGCTCAACACTACTCATGTGGAATACCTCTCTATTACACTGAGCTGAGACATGGAGTCAGAGCGTCTCTAAAAATACCTTTATGGGTTTGTTTGCTTTCTTCTTCGTCTCTAAAAGTGTAACCATATGCTAAGTTTAGTGGGTGTTTTTAGTTGTTTCCTAGTTTGGAGTTTATTTAGATTTTTAAAAAGTAGATTTGATTTCCAACCAGTAGCAGTCAGAAATAATTCTAGTCAAGTCAGCATAAGCCAGGTACAAATTAGCATGAAAACTGCAAGGAACAGCCTCAGGTACACCAGTTTCAAGATCATATAGTACGTTTATTGCCCAAGCACTGTGAACTTTTTAGATTGCCGTGGGACTTTGAATACTATTACCAGAAAATAACACTTCTTTTAGAAAACAGACAATTCTACTTTTAACTTCATTTTATGCCTGTTCACAGAAAACTCACCTTTTTTACAGAGAACTGCTTTGAAACACACAATAGCTTGACAATGTTTTTCACATTAGACCTCCCAAAGTCAAAATTCATATTCCTGAAATTTTTCACCTCACTATTTTCTATCTCAAAATGATCTTCAAAACTTCAGTGTGCATATGGAAACAACTATGTTGATAAGGAAAATAAAACAAACAAACAAAAACAACCCACACCTCACAAAAGCTGGGTTTGTAATTTTTTTTAAACCACAAGTCCATAGTGCAGTGAGCAGTATAATTCAAAGCCTCTGTAAACACCTGATGTGCATTAGCTACATATTTTTATATACTATATCACCATCTCCTAATGCCCCATCTCTCAGCTTTTTTCTCTATTAGTGTCCAAAGAAGCTACTTTTTTCCTGCCTGACATGTTCAGAAACTGAAGACACGAGCAATGGCTTATTGGACAGGAATTAAGATCTTACCCCGCCCTCCTGATCCAGCCTGAATACGAAGGTTAATGACTTGATGAGCGCTCGCAGACAGCTCACTGCAGCACCACAACAAACCTTTGTAGGAATTGCCACGAGCCAGCAACCCGTGTCCTGACCCTTACAAAAAGCACCAGCTCTGCACGGGACGGTGCACAATGAGCCTGGAAGAGAAGCAATGAATGAACCCAAAGGCCATCTGAGTTTACAGGGATGACATTCTATTCCTCTCCTTTGCTCAGAACATCCTGAGGTGCCACAGGACCTGCCTAGGAGGTACTGCAGAGCCCTGGGTACTGCCCAGCTGCCCTCATGGTCACCTCTGGAAGCAGAGTGGCCCAGCACAGCTGGCTCTTGTGCCTCTGGACTGCCCTTCACCAAGCAGTGCAGCCTGCCCTTCCATTCACACAAACTAATTCCAAGAGCACTGCTTCCAGAATAACCAGGAGGGATGCACGAGTAGAAACAGAGCTCTCTTGGCATCCAGTTCAAATTGCAGCTTCTTGCAAAGAACTATTTTTAAGTTTTATATCAATATGCTCAAGAAAGGTTCCTTCTGCTACCTACAAATGTGCAAGAAGCTGTGCTTCCAAGAAGCACAGCTCAGGACAGCAAGACCCAGCCCTGCACTTTCAGCCTAATTAAGGCCCAATATTTCATCACTAAAACACTGCACAACATAAAACCCTCCTTGAGAGCATTTCCTGGTGATTCCCACCTGAGCATCACTGAGGACCCCACACAGGAGTCCTGTGTGTTCTTCACAAGGTTACAGGTAGCAAGAGCCAGCCGTGAAACAACCCACACTGAGGCAGCCTGGCTGCTTGTGGAAGATTACTGCTCTTGCTGCTGCAACAGGCACAGAACTGATTGAGGAAAAGAGGAAAAGAGAGATGCAGAAAGCATATATATGCTGCTCGTGACCTGACCAGTGAGGTGAAACCATTGTACACTGGGTTATCAGGAGTTCCTGTATGAAGGCATTGTTCAGGCCTAAGAGGTTTGTGAGAAAAAAAACAAGCAACAGCAGTACACAATGGATGCAGATAAGCAACCTCTGAACAAAGCCCAGGGTGACTGCAAGACAACGGGAAAACTTATTAGCTGCAAGCATCCTATATCCTGTCTCCAATAAAGCAACACACATGTTCTGCTAATGCAGGGCGTGAACAGACAAGAGAGCACTAGGCAGCTATTGAGCCCTCCACGGGAGGGAGGGTCAGTGTTCAACAGCTGCTGGGCACAAAGAAGTCCACAGGATGGGCATGAAAAGCTTAACAGGTCTGAGAATGTAACATCTCTCTTGCCAAAGGTACGGGAGGCCGCTGTTATTGCCATGAGCCCCTCAATACCATTGCAAAGAGGGCTTTGCAAGCCCAGCTCTGGCCCAAGAACAGAACAACCATTGTTTGGGAGTTTAGTCACCAGGGTGGTTCTCTCCACTGGGAAACGCGTGGTGCACCCCCACACACACAGACCACAGCTCCCTGTGGCACAGTGGAAATAGGGCTCTGCCCAGGGAGAGCTACTGGATTCATGGGTTGGGAGGTAGTAAGTGCTCCAAGACCCACTTCTTGTCTGAGAAGCGGGGTGCAGAAACAGCCCCATCATTAACCCTCGACCAAGTACTCTGCAGAGTCAGACTCCTCCTGCTGTACTTCCCAAAGAGAGAGTTGTTGGCCCTCCAGGAGGCTTTCCTAAATCCAAAAATTCTGTTCCCTAAAAAATTCAGATCACTTAACTAGCATCTGCTACTATGTCAAGAAAAACTGCCACAAGAAGGTCAACAGCCACTTACATAGGAAATGCTCTGAGCTGTGAAAGATCATACCCTACCCCTTTGACTTTCTTTTTTTTTTTCTTTCTTAACATGGTGTTCCCCATCCCATTTCCTATTGCTGAAGTGGGAGAAGTGTTTGCCCATACCAGTGAGGATTTGAACCCCAGCTGCCCACGGACTTGGTCCTGCACATCTCCCAGCCCCAGCTGTCCAGAGAGGGGCTGGCACAGAGAGCCTGGGTGAGCTGCAGGCACTGCACTGCCAACAGCACACGTGGGGAAGCATCACACACCGGGTGACAGCAGAATAACAGCACAGCTCAGAGTCCAGCCAAGCTGAGTGCCTGCACAGGGGATACCTCCCTGAGACACTGCAGGCAAGTTCTGCTAGGGGCACAAAACCACCCTACACAGCATGACAGCCCTTCTTCCTGTTCACAAATAAACACTATAAAATGTGATCATTATAATCTCTTCATTAAATGTATCTGCACTGCCACTGGCTACAATTCAAAAGTTTCAAGGGCATAAAGAACAAGACTTTTTTTTCCCCTTCAATAAAAAAATGTTTGTCTCTTGCTGTCAGCAAACCAGCAATGTAAATGAACATTTGAAAGTCACTGTATAACTAAGAGTCATTGCGTATAAGCAGATTAGAAAGAGAAAACCGAATGCAAACAGAAAATTTGAGCTTCTTGGAAAAAAACAAGTGAAAATATGAAGAAGCCACTAAGGAATAAAATGGGTAAACCAGTCTTAGACCAGATCCAGCCCCAGTCTGAACCTGTGCATACATAATTCCACCAGCTCTGTTACTCATTATGCTCGTAAAAATAAACCCAAATCTTTTCAAGCAACAGTTGAAGTTCAAGGGAAAACTTTCAAGCTTGTAAAATTTACCAGACTCTTTCTAGAAATTTAAACAGGTTAATTACTCTGCTCAAAACACTAAACACAGTGTTAAGAGTTCTCAAACGCTATCAGTTATCCATATGGTCTCAGAGTTTTTACTATCCTACTAAAAACACGTTTAAGGAGTCATACTTCTGGGAAAAGAAAAAAAAAAAGTGGATATTCTTCTTCCAAGAACCATGGTGAAGCAAGCCTGGAAACAGATGCCCCTCCTGTGAGCCCCCCATCCCACAGCCCGACTGACAGTTCAAGTCTTTGGTGAAGTTCCGGCAGTGACAAGCAATCAAGGGCTATTTACTGCCTCCCAAACAAACATTGCAAGGATGAGCACCAGCCACAAGGCACAGCCACAGCTCCAACAGGCCTGGCAGAGCCACCGCGTTTGCAGGTCCCTCGCAGAAAGCATTTTCCCGACGCTCATTTCTGGGAATGTTGTTCTCCAAATATTTTGGCTGTTCCTCATCTACCGGACAGCACTCGGAGTGCATCTGCAACTCTGTCTCCAGGAAATACATGTAAAGCTGATTCATTATCTTAAAATGCCGCTTTCATTTCTGCTCATTAAAAGCACATTTCAGATCCCTGCACCGAATGCACAGCTGATGTGCTCTGGCCACTCAAGCACCGGCTTTCAGTTCTCTACTCTTCTTATTTAGTTTTATTTGTTGCCCACAACCTTGCGTTCTCCACTTCAGGGACAGCTATATCAGACCTGAGCTACCATCGGAAAATGCCCTTGATAGAATCCTGTCTCTCCTTGCAATGCCAGGCAGTCGCACCCGATGTCAGACTCAGCCTAGATTTCGGGAGCTGCATCCCGCACCGGCAGCATCCGTCCTGCAGAAACAAAGCAATAAACAGCTGTTCTGCACATCCCACATCCCAGCATACTGAGCCACTTGGAAGAGAAGGAAAAGCAAGTAAGCTTAGGTAATGCACGCATTAGACAGTCCTCACCTTTAGGGAGTCAAAGCAGGCAATAACTCGACCATTTTCCACATGGCAACTCCGTGACGGATGGGCGAACTTGCACTCTGCATCAGACCGAGAACAAGTACCTCTCTGAAACTCTCGACACACTTCTAACGTCAGCCATTTTGTATCACGAACCAGGGAAACGTTTACAGCCATATTAAAAAACAAAAATTAAAATGCAAGCAATCGCACCCTTCCTCAGGGTAATATTCGCTGCTGATCTTTTTTGTTTCTTCTCTTTTTTTAAAAAAAGGGTAAAAAAGTGAATTCAAGTTAAACGTGAAGAAATAACTAACTTGTTGCTTTGGTAGAACTCCTATTCATCAGCACTTAGGTTTTCATTTAAGTCAAATCGTGTTTCTTTAAACAAGAATTAAACATAAAGCCAATCATAAAATAGAAATCTTATCAGAACAACTGAAAATCAAATTAGAGGCCAGCTCCTAAAAGTGCAATTGTAGAAGTTAAAATACAAGTGTTATATTTTGTGCCACTGCCAAAGTTACTTGCAAATAACTGGCAGACTTTCAAAAGAATTCTGTGCTCTCCAGTTAATGGTTTCAATTATTCTTGCAAAAAGCATATGCTGCTGGCAGCACTTCAGTTTGTGGAATGGTCTCGGTCCTTGGGGAGAAAACTTCGGGTTTTTTTTTTTCCTTCTATTTCTTGCTTCTAAAAATTACGGTTCGCGAGCATGAAAACAGGCAAAAGGATCTCTGATTTTTTTTTTTTCCTCTCTTTCCTTCTTTTAAATATTTGCTACATAGTCGGGGGAAGGAAAAAAAATAAAATGGCTGAGCAAACTGCGTGTAAATGNGGGGAAAAAAAAAAAAAAAAAAAAAAAAAAAAAGGGCAAGGCTGGAGGAGCCGCCGTCAGGGCACGGACTGCAAGCAACGCCGAATTAAACAGAGAGGGGGGGCGAGGGGGCAGAGAGAGGCAGCCCTAGACAGAAATCCAAGCAGCGGTGGCTTCAGGAAAGGCACTTTTCAGCAACCTGCAGGAAAAAGAGAAATAGAATCAGCCAGGAGCCGGCGGCGGCCCCGCTGGGCGGGCGCGGGGCNGCGCATGGCAGGCGCCGCCGACCAATGGCGCTTGCCGTTACAGCGGCATGCGCGGGCAGCCGACCAATCAAAGAGACCGTCTCATAGCGGCCGCGGTCAGCGCCCGCCGCAGCCCCCGGGACCCCCCGGGAGCGGACAGGGACGGGACCGGGACAGGGACACCCAGCCCAGCTTTGTGCCTCCCCCGCAGGGCCAGCGCCCTGGGCTGCAACCCCCAAGCCCTCCCAGAATAGGGAGGAATATTTTTTTCTTAGTATTTTTAATTTTTTTTTTTAAATCTTTTACATTAAATGCCCACCCCCCTTCTACAGGAACCGTTCGGGCAGGAAGAGCAGCTTTCTTGTATACAAAGCTCCAGCTCGGCCCTACACCCCTCCCACACTCCGAGGTGTTCCACTGAACGCATCCCCAACACAGAGCTGCTCCTGCAATGGCACATGAAGGCAAACGACTGGTTCGCAGTCGCTCCTCTATGGATTCAGACCCTACAAAACTATGAGCAAATCCGACAGGGGAACCTAAGCCGCACACGCGGAAAAAATTAACTCATTGCTCACAGCTGTAGTTTTCCACCAGACCAAAGGCAACTCAAATTATTCTGACTCCAGCAACTCATGTTATACAACAAACAACTTTTAATGCATTCCTGTTCAAGGCTTCCTTGGCATCCACTAAAATGTTAAGCTGTCCCTAGAGTCTCCCATTCTAATATTAGTCGTGCCACTGCCGCCTGATAGGATTGGGCTTTTTCCAAGTTCCCAAAATCCAGCCCTTTATCTTCCTAAAATACAGCCGGCCAGTTTTGCAAACATTTGATCGGCGCGGGATGTTGCTCGTGTGACTGCTATTAAGACTTCAAGCTTTCGCAGGAGAAGAGCATTCAACTACAAGAAAAGGAAGCTTAAATTCCTCTTTTATTATTGGTGTGTTATTGCAATTACACTGATCAGTAACTGAAACCTACTGGAGCTGGAAACAATGGAAACAATGCTACCAAGGAAGAAGTGTGGGAAGAGGCTGTCATCAGCAGCAGGGGGTGGGGCACAGAGGCTGTTTGATTCACAGATCGAATTATTTCAATTTAGAAAAAACAACGGTCATTAAACCTATACTGCAAGTATTTTCTAGGCTTAATTAAACCCAAGCTCTTAACAAAAACTATCCAGATCCTTGCAATCCAGCTTGCAGCATCAGCACAGAGCTTGGTCTCACCCGTGCTTCTGGTAGGACCTTTGGATTTTTTCGTATCAAGTGGGGAACAGAGACTGCAAATGTCACATTTGCTAAGTGTGTTTTAAACTTCAAAGGTGTGTGGGGGGGAGAAGCACAACTAGCCATGTTTGTATCTTTTTGGTGCCCTAATGAAGAGATGTTCTAAATTAATTCCAATTTTGCAAGTGGGGCAAATTTATATAGGAATCCCAGTCACTGATGTGTGGGCTCCCTGTTCAAATGAGCTCAGCAAGCAGGAAAAGATGTGCAGAAACATTCTGCAGGGAGCTAAGGACTGGCTGGGTGCAGCTCTTAAAAACGAGCTAGAACAGGTCAGATATGGGTGGGGATTAGAAAGAATGCTCTCTCAGAAGCTGTTCTGAGCAGACTGAAATACAACCATCTTGTGGATTAAGTGCCTATTCCACATCTTCAGATTCCCAGGGAAGTGAGGGTGTATTAATGCTGGGGCTAGAATATGATGGGTCTGACCTAACACACAGGTACAACAACATGTACAAACAGTGCAGTAACATCCACCACTTCCCAGACCTTCTACCTCAAGAAATCCTAAAGAATGTAACAAACCAAACGCTGATCTTGCTAAGAGCCATGCAGCTCAGGAGCTCACACGTACCCACAGGTACATACCTGCACTAAGCTGCTCAGTCCTCAAAATGAAGGGAATCATATTAATGAAAGGTAAATCAAATAAATCCTGCAAAGCATACACTACCAATAGCAAGGCATTCAGACACATGTAACACGGTTGATATTTTTCTTTTACAACTCTTGGTGGGAGAAACAAACAGAAAACTGAAGAAATACTTGCCAATGCCGTCCTGCTGACGGAAACTGTCCAAGCCCCACACCCTGCACCCCACACTGGTCTGCTCAATGTGCAAGAGTGAGACACAAGGAATTTCCTGTGCTATGGAAACAACCCGTCTCCCTGCAGAAGGGCAGACTCTCATCTCAGATCCTGGGACTAGGGCCCCTGTACTGGAGGGAACCAAATTAACGAACACATTTTTCATACTGCGAGCCTCAATTCCACAGCCTGCACGCCACCCAACAGAGCACAGCAGCAGCACACACTGCCCCATCACTTGTTTGCTCTGCACTCAGGAGAGCAGTCAAGCACATGCTTAACTTTAGGCATGCCAACAGTCTTTCTGGAAAGAAAACCTGAAGCATACTTAAGTGCTTTGCTGAATCAGGGCCTAAATAAATGAATCTGCTTCCCAGGTTTATCAGGCCTGGGAGGCCAGCAAGCACAGGCAGCAGTCATTGCGTTTTGGCTTACGTGATCGCAGCCCAGAGGAGCACGAGTTAGGCTTTTCTGCAAGTCAACAAATACAGTTCTGTCAATGTTTGGATTGCTGCAAATCCCTCTCCATGTGGCCACGGGGAAAGCTGAAAATGTGTGCATGCAGGGCTGACATCACACTGCTGCAGCGAGGCTCCCACGCACGGCGCCGAAGGACAGCACACCTCAGACAGGAACCCGCCACTGACAATACAGAGCTCCCGATCTCCAGGTTTCAACTCCTGGCAGCAAACAACTCTGCTTTCACCATAATGCATCCTTACAATTCCCTTGTATTACCCTTTTTTGGGGCGGGGGCGATAGGGAATATGTGTGTGGGGGTGACTGACATTTTATTAACTTTGTTCTCCCGTATATTTCAAATGGGAAAAAAAAAAAAAAAAAAAAGCATCATCCATGCCAAAACCAACATACAAGGATTAAAAAGTAGCTCCAGAAATCAGGGGCTTCGTTAGCGTGCAGGAAATACAACAAAGGGTAGGTGCTGCCTTTTGAACCCTTCCCAGCAAGCCAGATCCGTCTGGTAGAGCTCAACTCCTCCGATACCAGATGGGCCAATCTCATTTCAATGGCAGCAGCATCAAAGCTGGTGAAAGCAGTGGAGTAGAGAGAAAAGCCCGTGGCCTTTATCCCTCTAAAGAAACTATGATATCCCTGAAGCCCCTGCTCCAGGGCCACTTGCTGGGCCAGGCTCTAATTGCCTGAGCTGCAGGAGGACAGGGCTTGCTACAGATATCAGACCCAGCCTTACAGCTACCGAACTGGAGGGAAACAAGGGCAGTCTGAGGAGTGAAGGTCACAGTGGGGCTTGCCTCTGGTGGGACTGAGATGCCCTCACGGCTCGAGGTAACATGAGGACGAGCGAGTTCACTTGCCGCTTGAATTCCTCCTGCTTGCCACGAAACTGATCCCCTTCCACTGACAGCCCCTATGGATGTCAACTTGTGAGGACACTTCCTGACAGCCGAGTTCAGAAATGGTAATTTATGTGACAGGGTGGATTTGAGCAGCTCCCAAGTGTAAACGATGCTATTTAAAAGAGATTTTTTTTTTTCCCCCGAGAAGAAAAAATGACTCAGTAGAAGTGCCAAGGTGGGTTCCTTATTTACTGTTTCTCAAGGATTTCTGGGTCATGACTGCTCAGTTGAGAAGCAGAAGTGCTGTTGCCCTAACTGGCAGTCCAGTGAGTGAGAACAACAGCTATTCCCTTCTCCTTAAGTGGAACAGGGATAGCACAGAGACACCGGAGTTTTCCCCGAAGTCAAGTTCCAACTGTGCACTTTCTTAATTATATGTGATGCTGTCCATGCTCCTCTTCAACTGAAGCCACCAGGATGTGAGAGATGAACAGATCCGCTCTGAGTCTGAGATCAGCCCTACGCTGCCAGGCTGCAGTGAGCTTTATCCAGTTTCATAAGTTACAATCAATGAACGCTCAGACCCAGCCAGCCTGGATGGATGGACACCCTGGAGGCACAACAGCAGAGAAACTATGCTTGCAAAATTAAGACCTCAAATCTTTCACCAATTCAACTACAACTTACATCCCACACCTATTAATGTTCACTGAGCGTCTAGATACTGTTAGAGCCAAAGATTTTTGTTTCTGGACTTTCCTCAAAGCACTAAATTCAGCTGGCAGCACAAACGACACACTCATCAGTCTTTGCACCTTTGAGACAATTCTGTAACCTTGACTTTTTATTGCATCTTAATGAGTATGGAAGAGCTTGGTGTGCCCACCACCCCGTCCTTGATAAACCAGAATGGGGAACTCCTCACCCAAACAGCAGTGAGATGTTTCCACTATCAAACAGTTTTCCAAATAAACATGGTGTTCCTGAATACACTGCATGGTAAAGAGAAATTGGAGCAATGAAAATAACCCATGTTTTGTTCTGAAAGAGAAACAAAATTCAGTAGGAGAACACCACCACTCATCCGACAGCATTTTCACATTCCTATGGAAAATCAAGTCTGAGCATCTTTCCCAGTCCTCCCTTTCTCCTCCACTTTCACACCAGTAGTAAAAGAATACATGCAACTAAACCCTAGCTTATCAAAGGGACCAAAAAGGTATAGTCAAGGGCAAGATTTTACTGGGAGTGCTCTACTGCTACATTTATTGGCAGCAATGCATGAGATATTCCACACTTGTGGGCAGCTTTTGGAGTCAGCAAGAAGGAGGGAAAAAAAAAAATTAAAAAAAGAATTTTCATTTAGGACCCAGCAAGCCAGGAACACAATGACATTAGTTGAGTTGGTTGACATTACAGACCTTCACTTTGGGCCTCAGAAAACACCATGGCAAGATAGATGTTGTCACAATTACATCACAAGGCAGCTCTGCTTTACTTGGGACTGGTTCAAGAGTGCTGGTTTCACAACAGCAAAAGAAACCATGAAAGTAACAAGGAATGTTCAAGGAATGGATCTTCCATTCCCGAAGTGCCAATTACCAGGCTCTTACCCTACATCACATAAAACCCAGCAGTGCTCAGATTCCTACAGACTCAATTTCTCTGCTGTTGCAACCTCGACAGTTTGCACACAGCGGGGCTGCCTCCGACGTGGGCCAGCTCCCGCCCCCCACGCTCACATGGGCTGTGCACTGGGACAGGAGCCATCTCAGCAATGGCAGCTTCTCCACGGCTTCTAATGGGCTTCAGTATCACGCCCGAAGAAGGTCAATTTGTTTTCTGTCACCTGCAAGAGGTATTTTTGCTTTCAAATTAGAAAATAATTTTCTATTTTTTGCTCTGGCCCTCATACTTTAAAGCAAACACTTTAGGGACACGGTAGACACTTTGAATATTTCCTTTGTGAACATTCTGTACCTGGACACTTTCTCCCTCAGGGAACAGTTTACTTAATTTAAGGTAGACCTTCACAGTTAGAAGAAAATAAACCTCCTTTTGTTCTTCCACCAGTTACTCAGAAAAGGAGCACGTTTCCTCTACCATGGCCATGCATGAAAAGTTTCTGTTCAAGGTCTAATCACAGATGTTGGGGGCCATGAATCACCAGGGATCACACTGCATGCCAAAAAGTCAACTCAGCCCCGAGTGCCGTCTGTTCAGAACAGGATGGCAGAACCCAGAAATAAATTATAAACCCATGCAAATAAAACAACCCCCCGATGCTGGTGCAATGGAAAAGCCTCACTGGAAGGACACAAACTCACTACAGAAGTGGCTGTGTGCACAGGGTGGATGTTTAGGGATGTGTTGAAGGAGCCACTAATGCTTGTCCTTTCCTCACACTCGCTCATGCTGCTGGCTTAGAGCGACTTTGGAGAGGGGGGCTTACTGGTCATGACCTCTATGGAAAGAGCAGCACACAGAAAATCCTCCTGCTCCTCAGTGAGGGAGGCTGCACATACTGCATCCCATCTCCTACAAGGCTCACCAGCCTTGCTAAACCTACTGGATTTATGGCACTCCAGAAGATGGCTGTGATGCTCTGCAGGGCCAGCAGTGCTGCTGTCCTTGGGAAAATGGATCATCCATCACTCGCCTCTGGGTGCTTCCCACTGCTCTTAGCTGTCCTGGCATGACCTCAGCACCCCTCCTACCCACAGAGATGGCAGGTGAGGAAGCAAGGGGAAATTAAAAAAAAAAAAAAAAAAAAAGATGTAAAATAAAGCAGGAGGAGGGAAGGAAGCCCTTCACTGCAGCAAAAATAATGTGTAAGTACAGGAAACTTTATCCTCCCTTGTGTACATGCAATTCTCCACATTTACACCCTGCAGCAAACAATCACAGGGAAAATTAATGCAGAGTTTAAGGAAATACTGAAAAAAATCCTTTTGTTTCTAAAATCTACTGTTCTTCACTGTGCATTATGGTGTTCCTATTCCCTCAGCCACCTGAAATCTTCACAGTCTGTTTTCCTTCATCCTCAACACCCAGCACCTCTTGTCCACAAAAGTTCAAAGAACTCCTCTCCCCTTCACTCTTGCAGGATTAGTTCTTCAGAATTCTTCCACAGGCTGGGAGTTATTTGTCACTATATACTGAGGATCTCTAAGTCAGAAGTATATTACAAAAACACTGCAACTTAAGGAGTTTTTTTATTTGTCTTTGAACAAAGTCACAGAAGCTGATGTGCTGGACCCACAGATGTGCCTCAGCAGAACAAATACCTTTCCATAGGGTGTTCCAGGGCAGCATGCATTGCAGTGCTTCAAAGGGAACTTCCCCGTTTCAGTAAATAGATTTGTTGTTAGAATAACTACACATGCACATTTTTGTTCTTTTGGCCTTCTGATTTCCTGCCATCAGCTCATTTGGGACAAGTTAGAGGTCAAGACCCCTTTCCTAGTCCAGCTCTCTGCTAGGACTGATGGTGACCTACTGTGATCCTACACCTGTGGCATCCAGGGAGATGATCTGCTGATCAAGCAGCCAAGTAGGAGTTTTGGCTGACTTAGGCCATCGCTCCCCAGTCACAGATACAAAGAGAAGGATGTTCCTATTAGGACCAGCCTGGCAAATCCCTTATGGCCTCCTATGTGAGGCACTTCCCAGTGCCAGGGGCCAGGGAGCTGCCTTACAGCAGGGTGGCTGACCCGACAGGAGCATTTCCTCTGCGGTGCAGAAGCAGCTACTGTGTTGCTGTAAAGCAGTGCTAAAATCCTCTCCAGTGCCAGCACCGCTTGGGAGGGGTTAGGACCACAATTACACCAGCTGCAAACACAAAAGAAAAGGGGGGAAAAAATGTTGGCAGGGATCTCTGGAGGTCAGCTAATCCAAACCCAGTCTCAAAGCACAGTCTGCTTCAGAGGTGGATGCTTCCATATCCAAGCACAAAGAGAGCTGTCTCACACAAAGAAAGCTCAATTGAGTCAAACAAATTTACAGAGGAGACAGGAAAGGCCAAGGCTCATTAAGGTTTGTTCCCCACCACGTAATCATAAGAAATAGGATCAAGCAGATGTATCCCACAATCTATCTGATTATCCTACTCAGTGTTCAAGAAACCCCCAAGGTCCTTGCCAATCAGATAAGTGTCTGTTTAGGCAGGCCGAGGGGATGGCTGAGGGGAGTGAATGCCTTTACCCAACTGCCCTTCGTGGGATTCTCCTGGGAGGAATGACCTAAAGTTCTCTCTTAAGCTACAAGCACGGCCCTAGCCCTCAAGCCAGGCAATAATAGTCCATTAAGCAGGAGAAATACTGAAATAGGAGCTCAGGCTTAGCCATTCACTGTGCTGCAGAGGCAGCCTGGGACTTTTGGGAGGTATCAGATGTGCTGCATACACAGAGACTTGCCCATGTCTGGTGCTTCATAGGTGCCTCTGCTGGTGCACTCATACTTCTGCCTGGAAAATTCCCATTCCAGACTTCTCAATCAAAGAGCCTGCTGCTTAAAGAGACAGATTTTCTCCAACAGGAAGGCACTTTACATGTGGGTTCCACATTACATCTTCTAAAAGCACCTATCTGCTCCTACACAGTAAAGCTGCAGGGACTCCTGCATTAGCTGTCCTACCTGGTGACCACAGAAAGAGGAGACAGCATTTGGACCGTGGTTTGAATTCTTTCTCAGCTGGAAGAATTCACAGAAAACAAAAAAGTTTTTCTTTTAACATTCTTTGTACTGAGCGCTTGGATAAGCCATAAGTAACTTGGCAGCAAACCAGTTTGGTACAAACACAGCACACCAGAAGACAATGCAGTCATCACAAAGCCACCGCTCTGGGCCAGACAGTAATTTTCCCCTTTGCACAGGGCAGGCCTCTGAAGTCTTCATGCTACTACATTTGAGTCCATCTGAGTTACACAATGTGTTAAAAATGAGGGCTCATGCACAATGAGGAAAACACCTATCATTTATGGGCTATGAGGAAGAGCATACAGTGCACAAAGGTACTCAAAAAACATTTGTGAAACAATTCAGGAGTCAGGGAAAGGGAAGCCTTGACTTATTTCTCGACTCAGACCTCAAACAGCATTGTCAGGTTCCAAATCAAATACGCAATGACAGAAGGAGACTGAAAGACTGGTAACAAAAGCATCCAATGTATTTAGGATCATTTCTTTCAGGATTAAAATAAAGAAGTTACAACATGCAGGAAAGCAGGCAAAGCAAACAGCGACAACTGAGAGCATATTTTCCATGTCCATGTGCCAGTGAAAATCCAGAGCAGCCTGATCCCAAACCCCAAAGGCATTATTGTTGCACAGGTAGTCATCATTTTGACAGGAAAGATGCTTTATTCTGTAAGTGTCAGACTGGGACCCTGGAAACAGGGGCTGATATCCTGCTGCAGCCACAGGTGCCACAAGTGACAAGTCTCTTAATCCCTCTGCAAGCTGGTGGTGGGGGGGAGGGAGCTTTTAAGTTCCCATCTCTCAGTGATGTTTGGCGGATAAAATGCAGGAACTGCAATCAGGCATTAAGAAACTACTGTGGTAAAGGCTGTATACATACTAGATGAACAGATCTGTTTCAGACCCCACAGCCATTACAGTACGAAGCAGGATGCAGAAGGGAGAGCAGAAAACATGCACACACACATGGATCTGCCCCATTAATCCAGCAGGCTGCAACAGGATGAAAGGCACGTCCAACAACTCCAATCCTGCTTGCGCAGCAGTAAACACCCTCCCAGCATGGCAGGCAGGCGCTGCTGCAGTACATGCAGGGGAGCAGCCAAGCCGAGGGGCATCTGGAAGGTATAAGGGCCAGTTCCCGTGCCACGCAACTCTGTCCAGTGCCCCTGTGGGACACAGAGGGTTAGGGGTGCATGCAGAGAGGAGATAACACAGCTAAGCCCTGAAAAAGGCAAGGGGAAGTCAAAGTCACCCTTGAGGCACTTCCCAAGCCGTTCAGAGTTAGTGTGTTGGCTTCTCCTGCCTTCCACACACCTCAAAATCTGTTATTCATTACTCTCCATCTCGCTGCCAGGTGGATGAATCAACTTTTCAGGGACTGAATATTTTCTCTAAGATGCCTGAGTCACTGACACCAACTGAAGTCCTCAGATCTTCAATTCTCTCCTTACCTTCCTGCATCTGTAACACAAGAGCCTCCAACTTTTCTCCCCATGGAAGGCTTAGTGACATGAATTA
Organism: Pachyramphus minor; assembly: GCA_013397135.1. Taxonomy (NCBI): domain Eukaryota; kingdom Metazoa; phylum Chordata; class Aves; order Passeriformes; family Tyrannidae; genus Pachyramphus; species Pachyramphus minor. Next base: position 1,074,469 of record VYXB01009884.1, on the reverse strand, counting down.
TTTCCAGTTTCCCACTTAAGGCCTGTGGCATAGTTTTCTTCAGAAAGCATTTGACTCAGCATGAAACCTCTGAATCAAAACCAGGAGCACAACAAGGTGGGCTCTGAGCTAGCCAGGGCATTTGTACAGGTGAACAGTATCTTCTGTGTGCCCCACGCTTCCTGCCACCAGTCTGCAGCCCCCAGCCACATGCAAACACACAAGCACCCACCCCTGCCTGGTTGGGTGTCTGTCCAAGCTGAATTTTAAACGAGAAGGCAAACAAAGCCAAGTAGGGACATATTTCACTTAAACCTTGAAGGGACATCTGAACCACCATCCATCAGTACACTTATTTCCCCCCACCCAAGGGAAGAAGGTTGGGTGATGGCAAAGGGAAGAGGATATAGAAGGCAAGTGAAGTCTTTGTTTTAATTGGCTGCTGTTAAGAACATTAGAAGGATGTTTGAAGGAGAATGATTACGGGCAGAGTGCAGAGGAGGTAATCAAAGGTGTCCAACAAACTGAATTTATGATGTGGCTTAGCAATCCATCACCTGGCCATCATTCCTATGTACACGTACATACATAAGCCTCAAAATATATTTAGCTCAGTGGCTCTGGAAAAAAGTGGCTGTTCTTGTAGCCCCAGCTAACAGCACTTTACTCCTTATAATATTACAGTAGCAATTTATTTCAAACAAGGGAGGAAAAGCAGATATAAAGGATAAATTGTTTTAAATTCTTCTTAGTGTAAAGACAACTTTGTTTACTAAACGCATACGAGGGAACATATGTGTACAGCACAAACTCAGCAGTGGAAATTTGGCTCCCTGCAATTCCCTGTGATATAGATGCATTTTTTCCAGAGGAAGTCCAATGGTCTTGTTTGTTTTCACCACTAATAGAGGAGTTCAATGAAATTTTCTATTGGGAGAGTCTAATGAGGTCAAAATAAAAGAACAGAGTAACTAGGAAGGAATGTCACTGCATTTTATTTTTAGAAGAAGGATAAAGGTGGGGCCTCGCAAGAGGCAGGGGATGGGCCTGTTTTGGCACACAGGGCCAGGCTGGAACACTTGGTCCTGGGAGCCTGAGGGGGTTTGGAGTTTTTCTTTTTTTGCAGCAGCAAATCCCTTGCTGAAATCAGTGAAAGAGAACGGAGGAGCCCAGCTAGGAGAAGAGCAGAGTGATGCCTGGGGGTCCATGAACAGTGGGGCAACCACCACCCTAGGGAGTGATTGTGGGGCAGCTCTCAGCCATGCCACCCTCCCCAAACTGTTTCCTTTCTATCCTGGGAAGGGCACTGCCTTCAGTGGCTCCATTGACCTGGGGATCTCTCTACTGCACATTAAAGGGAATAAATCCAAGTTACAACAGGGTAAATATGGAGGGAATCAAGAGCAAGAAAAGCTCAGTGCAGCAGCACTGGGGGCACAAGGGGCTGCAAAGGGAGCAGCCAGCAATATGACAGAGAACAGGACGGACACTGTTAAGGCTGGACGTCCAAACCCAGAGAGACAGCCTCAGGGAGAAGAGATGGGCCACAGTAAGGCTGTGAAAATTAAAAGGAAGGAACAAAGCTAAATAAAAGAACCAAGGCAGAGCGGAAAGGGGCTTGACTGGGATAAACAGGTAAGGAGGAAAAAGGGTGTATTCAAGAGCAAGCAGGCCGTGGTCTGTTTCCTGGCACCAGCTAATCTGATTGGCACGGAGATACAAGAAACAGAGGCTTAAATAGCTCATGGGAGCAGATCTTCAGCTGGGGAGAGCCATCATCACTCAGCAATTAACTCCCTCGCAGGCTCTGCCCCCAAACCCGAAGCACAGAGCTGACCCTGCTGAGCACAGCCAACGCACAACGAAGCAGCACAAGAAGTGTCTTCCTAAGGGTTAAGAGACAGCAGAGAACAAGCTGTTCCATGCATTCAGGTCACGAAAAACAGAACTGGGACTTGACACGCACACCATGCACACGCTGCTCTGCCAGGATCACCAGAGCCCAAGTGCAGGAGCAGCCAACTCTGCCTGCTAGGAATGAGACTGTGAGAAGCTTCACCTCAAAAACGTGCAAGGACAGTGTTAACCCAGGGGAGTAACGCTTAGGGAGCATCAGGCATCTGAGGAGACCAGAAACTAGCATTTCTGCTCTGCTTCCTGATATTCTCACTAGGAAAGGAGCAAGGGAAGGCCCATTAGGGGGAAGTGTGCAGGGGTAGGTGTAAAGCACTCTTTCACACCTCCTGTGCTGCCCAGTGCTGCAGTCTCCCACTTATGCTGAAGATGTAGGTGGAAATAACCCAGCAGCCTGGAATCAGAACCACAGGTATGTTTCAGGAAGGGCAAGAAAAATGCTCCTTGACAGGCATTCATGGGAGGCTGGACTTCCCCCTCCAGCATGCAAGTCCTCAAACATCATGCTTCAGAGCAGTACACTACATACAAGTCCTTCTTCTGCTCCCATACACAGGCAAGTGTGGGCAGAGAAGGCAAGTCCTCTGAGCAGCAGGAGTGTGGAGGAACAACCCTCCTTCCAGCTGGGCTGCAGCTGGTGAAAAGGATCCAGCAGCCCCCACAGGTGCCCAAGAGTAACAGCACAGCAGACATGCACAGTCTCCTACTCTGGTGCTCTCCAGCCTCCCACTATTTCTGAGGACATCCTAAGCCTGCTGTGGTTTGCCTGTTCACTGTTCCCCATCCAACTCCTTGCTGAGTGCTTGCCCACTCTCCCCAGCACTTTTGCAAGCTTCATCTGCCCACTAGACCTCTTGGCAAAGGCCTTCCGAGCTCCACCACGACTCATATGAAGGAAAAAGATCTCCTTTGGAGTCAGTGGTCACAATCACACCCTTATCAACCTGTCCTTCCCCTGGTTGGTTTTATGGTATGCTGTAGACTAAGCATCAGTCTCTTCCTAGAGACACGTGCTTTCTGGGACTTCTAGTATCGGCAATGAACTTAAAATCTATGTACAGCAGTTTACAAAGCTTATTTTCCTCTTAGATAAAGGGGAGGGTCACAGTGACACAGAATAATTGTGGGATGAAATGCCACAATTTCCAAACCTTTCTGAGAGCTCAACACAGCAAGTCTCACTTCCTACCCCGGACTTAGGAAAAAGTTTGCAATTAAAAATATTACCTGTGACCTTGAATACAAGGGCTAAGATTTAACTAACCCACATATCAGGATTTGTTAATCAAGAAGCCCTTCTGTAAACTACAGCACAAAGGCACTTTTCCAAAGATCAGGTTACCTCTGCCCAGCCATGCCATGGTGGAAATTTTAGAGACCTTTATAGAAAAGCTCCAGAGGAGTGTTTGCTCCCTGTTCGCTCTTCACCCTCTGCCCTGCAAGGAGCCAGGTGAGCTGGAGCCTGGCTCAACCCATGGCTAAGGCAGGCTTGCAGTTAAGCAATAATGGTCACAACCATGAGGCATTTTCAAGTGACTGATGACCAACTGGGTGGGGTTACATCACAATCCACAGACTAATCAGCATCTCAACCTCAGTAACTGCACAAGCAGAGGCTGCACCGGGATTATAAAACAAAATGAGAACATACTCTTAAAACATGCGTCTTTCCAGGCTCCGGAGAGCCTTAGAGCTTCACAGCTAATCATATCACAGGTACAGGGCAAGGTTAGCAAATAAGTGCCCAGGGCTAATGAGCCAGTTTATTCCTTTTATCTGGCAGAGAAGTGTTTTTTACCCTCAATCCCATGGTAACGTTACCTTCACAGGTGCAGTGTCCCCAGTAAACACTATGTCTGTCCCATATTCTGAATTATCCCCTTAGGGATGAAAGCAAAGATACATATTCAGGGAATGGAGGTTTCCTACACTCTTCTGCACAGCTCGCAGCATCAGAAAATTAAGCTGACTGGAAGAGCAAAGCCTGATGCTGCCCCTAAAGCAGAATTTGTTTGGAATCATTACTCATAGGCCAATTAGACTAGGGAGTTGACTACTCTGGACCCTTTTCCGCTTCTGTCTTTACGGATTATAGGGCAAAATACGAACTTGAGAGAAATGTCCTGGAATTGCTGCATGCCCTAGGACACCAAATATATTTCACTGTCAGTATCACTGAGCCTAACTTTACCCCTCTCCTTAAATTGTCACTCTGCCTCTTAATAAAATATCAGCTGCAAGCCTTTGCTCTTATTGACTACCTGGGATACCACTGAAACACGGTGGCAGTTGGTAATTAGTATTTTTAACTCTTGGGAAGCGTTTTCCAAGGCAGTACTTCCTGCTGGAGTTGATTTTAACATGCTGTCCTCACTCCTCTGGAAGACTGACTCACTATCAGGTGTAGATGTCTGCGCACGTGGATGGACCAAGGTCTTAGAAGCATTACCAGACTAAAAGGGAGCAATCAGGTCCAAATGGTCTTGTCTCCATCCAGGCAGGTGTTCAGCACTGTAGCACTCTCCTCTTTTGGCAGTTTTAGTTGCTAGATGAGTACATCCCCCCAAGCTCCACACCATTTCTGTTCAGGCAGGGCTCTGCCTACAGACAGGAGAGCTCTTTTTAACTGGATCTTTGTTCTTTAAACATCATCTAAATATCACTCCCTTTACACCTGATTTAGTATTTCAACCCCTTTAATTACACACAGTGGAGATTTTATCGGAAATCTGATTATTGTTTGAAAGTCTGAGCATTTCATCCCAGCCTCAGAATTGATCTATCGACTGCCTTTAAATCTCACATTTTAATTTAACATTTAACACTTTATCCCCGCATTAATTACATTTCCCATGATCAATATCAACAAACACGGTCTCTGGCCCTCTCCTGATAGAGCGACCTTGGAGACCCTGCTCTGCCAAACATTCAAGATAGCTTTGCTCTTGAACATGGTCGTTTACAGGGCTGATCTCTCTAGTGGGAGAGGAAGAGAAAGAAATAAACCATGAAAAACAGCAGCACTGAGTAAGTAGCAAGGTTTAGTAAGCAACACCACCAGCAGAGATGCACAGGTACAGACCTGGCCATGGGACTGGCCTGGCCCCAGGACATGTGGAGCAGAAACTCCAGCCAGCTCACCATCCATCTGTCCCACTCCCACCTTGGCTGGAGGGGGACCGGCTCTGAAGCAGGGAGCTACCGTGTGTAGGCTCTGTTGTAACTCCTGCCCACACTGAACAACGGATGAACTGGGCTTGGCCTGTCCAAGAGCTGCACACAAGTACCAGGCCACGGGTACCAGGCTTCATGGGCTTGGTATCTCCCAGCATTTAACCAGTTTGCAGGTTTAGTCCCTCTGTTTGCCTCAGCACAGCACAACACGGAGAGCAAAGTGCTTCCCTGATCTTCAGGTCTAGCAGATCCTTTATTAGCAGACACAGACTGCACAGACTAATTAAGGAAGACACTCATCACGCTGCCTTTCTAGCCAGCTCTCTAAAGTGGCTGCTGTAAGGCCCTGGAAGGGTCTGGCTTTGCTAGGAGGACAGTACCAGCTCTCCTTCTCTAAGCCATGGGAAGCAGAACTGGATGTGCTTGAGGAGGGTCAGGTCCTCCTTGTACCCTGTCTGCAATGCATTTGTGTGGCAACTGGCGATGGAAGACAATAGCATCCCCAGCACCGCAGAAAACAGGAATATTTGTCCCTGAATAATTTCTCTAGCATATTAAGCACAAGTCATTCTTATGCAAAGACTGCCCTGTACAGCTGCCAAGGTCAGTAAGACCTTGCTTTATTTGCTGCATAAGGGCTGGCTGCGCAAGTTTTACCTTGTACATATTTTTCCATGCATTCTCGTGTCTTAGATTTCCCTGCTGCTAGTGTCTATGCATCTTGCTGTCTGTTCAGTAGGTCATGCTACCTTCTCTGGCTGTTGATAATGACTACCCAATATCCAATGCTCCAGAACAGTCAAAATTCCAACAAACCAACTGTTATGATATGTTTAATTCAAAAGACAGCAAGGACAATATTGAATAACAATTTTCAAGGAAAACATGCTCCACAGCTTTTGCTAACAACATCAATATGTTTCTATTTTCAGGGGGTCATGACCTGCTATCCACTCACACAGGCATCACTGTTCACATTCTAGTATCTACATACAGATGATTTTTTGTGCAAGAATTGCCTTCAACTACATGGCACTGCCTGCACACACAGGCTCTGGATTACAATATCAGCAAGTGCAGACTTCAGGAAACAGCCAAGTGCTGAACAGCCTGGGTCTGAATAGATGACAGGGTCTGAAAATAAGGCTCCAAGGTTTTTTAAATTGCAAACACATTATTTCAGACTACAGCCAACAGTTATACCCAGACTAAGGACTGTCCCTCTGCCAAGTTTACTAAACCCTATGAAGTTGCAGGTGCAACTGACAAATTTAGATATTTGCACAAAGAAGAAAAATAGTATTTTGAAACTGTACAACATCACAATACCACAAAATTCAAAGTGTCTTGACATTTAACCCAAGCAATTCCCTTGCAGAAGAACAGTTAAGTGACCTACCTGAGGTCAGTGGCCTGGTAGGTAAACTTCACAAGGGCCTGCCTGCTCAGGAAGCACCCTGCCTTGTCCCAGCCTCTAAACCCAAATCAATGGAGAGATGCAAGCTAAAATGTCCAACAATCCCCTGATCTGCCAGGAGCAGTGCAGCACAGTCCCCACTGACAGCAGACCGACTTTCTTGCCGGTTTATGTCACTACACCTGATCCACCCCAGCATCTTGGTGCTGAGCTCCTGCTTATCAGTGTGTGATGCAAAAAAGCTTCCAGATGCAAACAAGCTTCAGGCCAGCAAGAAGATCTGGTCTGGTGGGAACAGCAAGCCAGGACTCCATACAAGGGCTCACACATCCTTCTTCCAGCTCAGAAATCAAGCAGTTTCAGATGTCTCACTTCACCCCCCAATGTTGCTTGAACCCCATCACAAGTTGCAGTTAGTAACACTAACCTCACATCACCCTGAACACTTGCCCTGAGGGCTACAAGCTCCTCGGGGTAGAAATCCTCTTCCCCTTTACTCTGCAGCAGTCTCTGATCTTGGTAGGAATCCACAGCCATTGCAGTAACACAAACCATCATTCAAGCTTAAACACATCCTGGTGCATCTCCAGTCTCTCAACTGGAGACTGGCAGCACTACAATGGGGCTGCACAGAGGGGTTAAGAAGCATCGCTGAAAAGGGATGCAAACAAGGACTCCAGGCTCTGACTAAGCACACTCTGCTTTACAAAAGGTGAGCATCACTTGTGAGCAAGAGCTGTCTGGCTGAGCATACTGCCTTTGTTAACTGAGAATGCTACATGATGGAGTGGGCTAATTAACTGCATTTTACTTTGGGGGACCCAGGCTTAAATCCTGGCTCTTGTCACAGATGAAAATGAATTTAGGGACTAGAATAAGAGCAGAGATAATTTATTTTCTACATAATCATCAAATAATTGCCAGTCTCCTGACAGAGAGGTCCAAAAAATTCTATGAAGGGTACTAGTGCTTATGCTGTTATTTCTCTAAATATAAAAGTTACTAAGGATTGATGTGAACAGTCATCACAGCTACCCATGCTGCTCAGCTGGGCTGAGCACCCCAACACAAAGAATCTCACCATTCAACATGGTGTGCACTTCATGATGCAGTGCCATGGAAGTTGCGAGTCCTACAGGGAGGGGAGCTATGCCCGGCAGGATTTAAAACTCAATTTGCATATGGATTCACATATCCCTTAAATTTAAAGGGACAAAACACAGCCCTGGTGTAACTCTAGTCACTTCACTGGAAAACCACCAGGGCTGGTTGTGGTCCAAGGGAGCTAAGGGTAATTTCCCCACTTCCTCTCGGCTGAAGGCCGCCCAGCAGAGCCAGTAGGGAAGCAAGTACTTTCCCCATAAAGTAATTCTCTATTTTTATCGTGCTAAGAAAGTTTTTCATTTGGAAACTAAAGCTCTTGCTTCAGGAAGAAGCCAAGCACCCTCTTCTTCTTCCAAGTTCTACCACAGAAGTTTCATCTAATCAAATAAGCCATTTTTCCACTGAAAGGAATCATAGCAGAAAAATCAGAACAGCAGAGCAGCTCCTGTCTCTAAGCAAGAAGCACAGAAAAATTAGATTCCTGACTCAGGTGGTGGTATGGTCCTTCATACTACTGTTTGCAGTTCACCCTTCATGCCTCAGGGTGACCCATCCCAAATGATGGAGATCCTTGGCACACTTCTGAGAACAACATACTCAATGAGTAAGTTAAGCAGCAGCTACTGATCATGAAGCACAATTTTGGGCACAATATGCTGCTCTATTAAAGTACAGGGTTACTGCTTCTGAAGTGTCATCACTCTCCTCTTTCCTCCTCTCTCAACAAAGAGACAGTCTGCAGCATCCTCAGCAGCCAGCACAACTGAATTTGGGCAGGAAGATACAATGGAGGTCAAAAGGAGAACAGAAACATTTTCTGAGACAGCCTCCAGCACACAGTGCTCCAGCATACAGCACAGCTCAGCAATACAGCACCTTTCATCTGTACCAAGCAGGAGACCCAGACACTTAACCCTTCCACACAACAAAGTGAGGGGTGGGTGTTATGTTCACAGTAGGGTTTTTACACCAAGCCAAAGGTTTGTGTGGGAGGTTTCCCTTGAACAGCAGAACACTGAAGTCAGACTTCTATCCAAAAAGCCAAGACCAGAGAGGGAGGGATCAGTCAGAAGATATCCACAAACTGGGGAAAGAGGGAGCAGCAATACTCTGGGGCTGATGAAGAACTCAGGGACCAGGAGGTCCCTGCTCCCAGGCATGGTGAGATTCCCAAGGCCAAACCAAATTCTGCAAGTAAGGGCCATGCATCTCCCCCCGCTGTTATCTTTAAATCCTCTTTATTCTAGAGCTATTCTCTACCTCCTTCCCTTTTAATCAGGCCTGCCCTACAGATGTCAGCCTCATTTCGGCTAAGTCAACACAAATGCCATATCTAGGATGCTGTTACAGGGAAAAAAAATCTTACTTACACTCTTGGCTGGATTCCAGAACCTACTTCTTGGTCTAGACCTGAACTCGTTCCTCTTCTGCAAGCTTAATCCTATACCTTAGGGGCACAGAGAACACATAGGGACTCCAACGTGGGCCTGTCTATGCTCAGTGTCCCCTTCAGGCTGCAGAGACCGTTTTGATCACGCTCACAAACACCAACGATTACTGACGGGAGGCTCCCTCGGAACTGATTGTTCTTAAAGAGCACACATGTTCAAAAGCCAAAAAGCAAACACAAAACACACAGTACTTTCCGAAAGCTAAACCCCTACCCTAGAGCTCACCCAACAAAACACAAACCTTCAATCAACAGGCCCCAAAGTTTCCTTAGATGCAGCCCCGGCTGCATACCCAAGTCTGATACATCCAATTTCATCTTAAGGTTAGAATACAAGAGCCTGAGTTGGAAGCAACCTTAAAAATCATCTATTTCCAACACCTATGTCATGGGCAGGGATACCTTCCACTAAACCATGTTACTCAAAGCCCCATCCAACCTGGCCTTGAGTACTTAATCATCCTTTATCAGAAACACAAGACAGGACACCAACTGAACACAAAGAACTTCAACCAGATACCCCATCACCCTCCAACACCACCTCACCCCGCACAGCCCTGTGCACACGTCATACAGTGACTTGCTGTAACAGTATGGTCCAAGAGAAAGCCAGTTTATGGCTCCTCTAGTTTGCCACACTTGGCCTGTTCCTTGTTGTCCCAACCCCACGTGGCCAACATGCAGGAGTCACAAGGCTAGAGGCTGATGGACAACAGCTCATCCTATCTTGCCTAAACACATCATACAAACAGTGTATCAAGACTTAAGAGGATCTGGCTCCTGCACTCCCCACCTTGTGACCCAAAAACCCCAACCCTGGTCAGGTATCAGTAGCAGCAGTGGAAATATCAACCCACGAATGAGGTATTAGCAAATAATCTGTTATCAGCTTATTCCAAGAAGGCAGCCAGCTATGGATTCAACCTTCAGGCAACAACACAGGTTTTTCTTAGCTCTCAAAGACATTTGCATGGTCTTTTGTTAAGTGTTTGTGGGGGATGTTCAAACCCCAGTTATCTGTATTTGACATGAAGCTGAACCAATACTCTCCTGGTCAACAGGAGCTGTAAAAAGAAAACTCCAACAAGCCTAGAAGGAGCCTTTGGAACAAACTGTCTGAGCTCTGAAACTCAAGTCCTTGAACGTGTGCTACAAGAAATCCTCCATACAAACACACCTTTCATATCACGGAAGGAGGAGGGGGGACGGAGAGGAAAAGAGGTTAAAAACAAAAGCCAAATCCTCAGGTAACAGAAAAAAGAGAGATGCTCCCTCAGTTTACATTGCACAGATGTGAGCCAAAGGTGCTTTTACAGTCCTTTTATGAAATATTTTAATTTGCCTTTCTACCTGCTATGTGTGCAAGCTAGGCAGTGCTTTTCAGAGAAATTATTTATTCAGTTTTACAGCGACTAACCTGAATTTCCAGACTGCTTCAAAAGAAAAAGAGAAGCATTTCTTTACAAAATGCAAAGAACATTAGCCTTCTTCCCCCACTTGTTTTTCCCTTTTCTTTTTTCCTCCATCCCTCATCTGAAACATCTCTACCTCTCATCTAATAAATAAACAAATTATGTATCTTTCCACCAAAAAAATGCTCTTCCCTTCACCTCCCTTCCAAAAATGTGCTGACAATTTTTTCTTTTACTTTTCTTTGCTGAAACCACTCAAAGTGGAATAAATTCCCTTTTTTTTTTTTTAAACTGATTTTTCAGTTTAGCCACCTACTCGAAAAAAACACTAAGTCTTACATCACTGGCTGCAGTCTTACAACCTGGAATAAACTGAACACAATATTGAAAGCATGGGATTACCACCGGGTTGGCATTAGTGGGACACCCTAGGAAAAACAGCCAGGGCCAAAAGGAAATTACAGGGTCAGTGAAAGCAGCCACACTGTTGCATGAACCACCTCAATGTTACTTCCAGGATTAAGCAGAAAGTAGCTTCACAACACAAATACAATTAAGGCTCTAATCCAAGTCCATCCAATGAAGGCCCAGTTCCAAAAGGCAAGGATTCACCAGGATACACTTCTGGTGCCCAGGGGAGAAGTCCTGGGGACAGCGAGCTCAGGTAGCACACACCTGTCTTCACTGTGCCTTCACTATGTGCAGCACTATGTGCTGCAGGGGAAGCAATGTCACACACAGCAGGTCTGGCTTAAGGAAAGGTTTAAGGTCCTTACAACGATATTTCATCACGAGTAAGCTCCACTTCTGGGAGGTGGAGGGCGGACGCACATCTTCTTGTGTGGAAATGCCCTCTACTCAACCCAGTCTAAGACCTTCACTTACACGAGGCTGTGATTAGGGGATTCAGGTCATGAACAAGCAGATCTCATGCTTTAATTCTCTCTCGCTTGTTTTGGTTGCCTGCATCTCCAGGATGAGCAACATCACATCCTTGCAGAAACCTAAGCTCGCGTGCACCAGCTCTCTCCCTCAGAAGAGGGAGATGCATGAAGTTGATTGTGATAACCTCCCACCCGAAGGTGTCAGATGCTGCCATGGTGCCATGGCACTCTCTCCCCACGCTGAAAGTAAAAACAACAATCCTAAAGCCAGTCTTGCCTCTTTGTCTCCACAACCCAGCTAATAACACTGCATCAAATTCAACAATGCTGTTGCATTTGTACCTCCCCTCAGGCAAACCATCCAGAAAGTTGTACATCCAGAACTACAGCAGCCTGCACCCTCTCACACTCTCCCAGATTTCGGTTTCCTCATGAGATCACCCTGCTGAGAACCGCTTTTGGTAACACACAGGTTTAAGACCATCCTAAAACCACCCACACACATATCAGATTGCAGCCCTTGTTTAACTCTCCTGTAAGCATCATGCAGGATTAGCCCCTTGCTAAGTGATCTGGGACTGCAATAACATGCTCACAGCTTTGCCATTTATTTGTGGCAGCTTTCACTACCTGCAGATGCTGTCCAAAAATACAGAAGAAAAATCTTGCCCTTGGGAGCTCATACTCTAAAGGCAGAGGTCAGGAGAAACACTCTGTTCTTATTAATGCAGTTCTATGGAGAGCTGGAGGAAAAAAAAAAAAATCACGTCCGTATGCTTCTGAGAAGCAGATTAAGGCTAATAATACAAAGATTACTGACATTAAATGAATTTAAATTCATTCTTCTATCATTCAAAATATTAAGTTTTGTATGTTCCTCCCAGGATCACTCCCATTTGTAGTCAGCTTTACTTTCTCCCATCATGAAGTTGTTATATTTGGACTATAATCACCACAATGGACTTTTGCCCCGACACTTTTGTTGTACCAGGCATTTTATAAAAAATGGATTTGCAGTGTTATTTTAACCTAAAAAAAGGAAGATAGGATGCTTGTAATTGCTGTATAACTCCATGAATGAGGTTCTGCAGTCCTAATAGGTTCTCTGCCTGGCAAGGGGAAAGTCTCACTCATGCTGCAGCAGTGTTACTCCTGCAGAAGAAGCAAGGGGTGTTCAGCCCTGTGCTCTGACAGGGAGTGGGAACTGACACTCGCCAGCCCGGCCATGCCACAGCATCAGCACTTGTCACAGGCACACGGGACCAACAAAAAGTGTTTATCATTCATGACCAAAACTCAATTTTAAATTCAAGTTGTTCGTCACTAACATTCAGACTCAAATGAAGACACTGCTCTGCACAACCCCCACTAGGAATTTAATGGTTTTATAGCCAGCACCAGCAAACCGAAGATGAAGCACAGCAACAAGAGGAAATTCAGACACAGATCTACTCTCAGGAGGAAAAAACTCCGTTTAGAATTTAAGATTCAGTAGGATCCCTGTGACATTGATGAAGAAATATATGAGGATGCTCAAAAGAAAGTTATCAGACAAGCAAGTCACCAGCCAAGCCATGTGTTTGCTGCTGAACAATGACCATGCTAAAAGCACCTCACAAGTGCTTGCACTACATTTTACTGAGAGAAAGGGAACTCCATGGCAAAATCCCCAAATCTGGTGTTTGGCTGGACTGTGGCCTTCCCCATTTGCTCTCCTGGTCCCCATATTGAAAGGTCAAGCCAACACATCCCCAGGCCTGTAGAGCTGGAATCAGTGGGCAGTTATCTGAAATACAGTTTGTGGCAAACTGCCGCTGCAGGGGATCAGTTCAATTCAACTGTCCAGTCCTTTTGTTTCAAAAAGGGTGTTACTGCTTCTCAAAGGCACCTCCCCTTACCTCAGGGCCTTATGCAATGGCTGCATTAAGCATTACTCTTATTAAATCAGTACATAATTATAACAGTGCTTTATTGAACTAAAAAACCCCAGCACCTTGCGAAAGGCCATCAGTGACCAGCTCAGCCTCACCCATGCAAATGCTCTCCTACAACCCTGGGTGTGCTCCAGCTCCACTGTCACCACCATTTCCAGCTGACCCAAGCACAGGCTGCATTGGCTCAGGCATCATTCTTGCCCTCTCACTTGGACAGGACAAGTGTTCATGAGACTGAGCACAAAGTAGAGGAAAGAGGACAGCAGCAGGGAGGAACCAGAGCGCACCTTTCAGTAGCAGAAACCATTTGAACAGCATGAAAGTGCAGTCAGCACAGTCTGGGAGCTCGAGCAGCCAGTGGCTCTGCCTTGCTAATGCCCACTGTCAAAAGGTTTCCACTGTTTTCCCAAATACACACATTCCCCCATGTTTGCTTCTCTCCTTGTGTGTGCTGAAAGTCACATACATTGAAAACATACTAGAGGAACTGGGTGCAGACCCTATGATACGGATGAATCCTGCAGTGTTATCCAACCACTCTTTCCACCCAGAAAGCACTAGGTACTATATCCCACATGTTACCTGAGCAGGTGGAGATGCTCCAAGACCCAAGGGAAAACTTTTGCATGCAAGCTGGCATGTGAAATGATGTAATCGCCCAACTAAGGGCATCTAGGACAGTCTCTACAGCTGGGCTGAATTTACAAATCCTGGTATCTCTAGAGAAACAAGATGGATAGCACTGTACAGAAAATAAATACATCTGTTATTAAACACACTGGAAGCTTCCCTATACCTTATGAATGGATTTCAGGGTCTTGTCAGAAGGATAAACCTTCCACTCCACATAGGGCACAGAATGAATTTGTTGTTTGGCAGCAGCATCCTCATTCCAACCTTGGTATTTGAGCATCAGTTACTGAATGAGTCATACTACAACACAGTCACCGGAGTTGGAAAGTCCCCAACCCAGCAGGTCTCTCCCTTCAGCAAGGTTCATAAAACCTCATGCAGAATCTGCCCCACATGCCCTACTCATCTTCTCAGTCTCAGAAGAAATATGGATCACAGCTACTCAACCAACTGCTCTGCTGACCCTGAAAATCACAGTGAAGGGGGTCAAGTCCTGGGTGAGAACCAGCCAAGCCATGGGCAGACAGGCCCTCGAGGGTGTACACAGCAGGCACAGCGAGGAGTGGGGACAACCTGCCTCCACTTCTGAGCAAGGTGGAGGGGGCTGGTTGCATTCAGAGGCAGCAGAGGAGGTACCACCTCACTGTAGAGAAGCAGGAGGGAAGGGGCTCGCTGGTCATCCTTCAGGAGTGCATCCCACTCTGGCTGGCCTTATTCACATGACCTGAAGTGTAGCTTCCTCCAGCACAGCATGAAAGGTGCTGCTGCATTAGCCAGACCATGCCTGGGTGCTTGGGACACCGCCAGCGTTAGCTCAAGCTATGCTTAACGAAGGGCACTGAGGTTGTCACACCAAGTGCTTCACTGAGTAATTAGTCAAGTTGAATTCATCAGTGATGGACTTCATCTGAGGAACAAGCAGAGTACGCAGGATGCAGGCATTAATTTGTGGATCCAGGAGTCAAGTGCAAAGGCAAGGTGGAGATGCCAGTGCCAAAACCTGGGCAGTCTGTCCAAGGGCATGAAGGAATCACAAGACACCTCTGCACTCTGGCTTCCTTCATCAGACAAAACACCAGCAACTGGAGGCTTCAGAGAAAGGAGGATAAGCCACCTGTAACCCTGAAGATTACATATGTGGATAACCATGCTATTTCTTTTTTTACTTCAAAAATAGCTTTACTGAAATGTATCTGAAGGTGCAGTACAAGCCCCCTGGGCACTGCTCATAACTATTTATATAAAAAATGTTCAGACTATATTTGAAAGGAGCCCACTGATACCTGGTATGGCTATAACAAGCTTTATCCACTTTGACCTGCCAGCTGCAGAGTAGGAGAGCCTACAACTGAACAGCTTGATTAGGAGTGACCAGCATTGATCAAATTGATCTCAAATTTTGGGAAGAGGAACACAAGCACTTTTGCTGCCCAGCCAGGGAAGAGCCCAAACAGCCCAATTCTCTCTTCTCCATCAGTTTTGTACCTTATGGCCTGTGGTAACACTTTGCACAATGTGGGCTAACCCAGTGCTCTGGAGAACAATTCCCAGAGCAGCCTGGCAGCCAGCCACGGCTCAGAGCAGGTGATGCTCTTTTGCAGGAGCTGGTTGGAAGACTGGGCAGGATTTCCCACCAGTGAGATGGGGACATTTGGTAGCTCACCATTCCAGCCTTTAGGACTCATTTAATGGCTGGTCCATCAACCCACATGGGCTCTCTCCCAGCATCACAGCCCTGCACAGCACAATTATGCATCCCCACCATACAGTCCCAGAACCTTCCACCAAAAGATCACCAAATGCTTCACAAACACTAATGAATTAAGACCCAGAATCCCAATTAACTCCAGCAGCATTATCCCCTCATGGCCAGTTGCACAGAAGCAGGCTGAGGTATCCCAGTCTCCGTGTGAGCCTGCTGAGGAGCCAGCCATGGCAGATAGATCTGCCATCTCTCTCTCTGCTCAGCTACAGACCTGTGAGCTATTTCAAAGGCTCTTTCCAAAACAGAAGGAGAAAAAAAGAAAAAGCTTTCTGTTTTCCTGGAAAAGCAGGTTGTGCAACAAAGAAGGCACTAATAAAGGTTTCACCATCCAAATTAAAAGTCAAAGGTAGCAATAAAGCGTCTCTGAAATATAAGAAACACGTTGTGTGCAGCGTGAAATTTATTGCTGCCTTGCAGAATGAAGCCAAACATCTTAATATAGAAAAACACCGCTACTTTTGACCCAAACAGATTGGGAACAGGAAGTAAAAACAAATCACCCAGCTGCAGCAGAGAAACCAGTGTTTCCTGCCCATGCTTACCCTGCCCAGGGCTGCACACCACCTGCCCAGGGGCCAATCGCACCTAAACCAGACAGTTTGCTATTAAAGCTCTTGGAGGCAAGATCAGGCCTTTATTGAAGGGGAATCAGCTGGGGAGAAGCAGGTAAATGGGACTGCAGGAATCATCCCAAATGCTGCATCCATTTGCAAAGCGCACAGGGCCAGGCTCCCTTGCAAGGGGATTCCCCTTCTTTCAGTGGCTCTCTCCATTTTCACCAGCCAAATTCCTGACTCAGGACAGGCATATTTCAGGAGTTAATTTTGGTTTTATTACATCATCACCAGCAAACCCCGAGAAATTAAGTCAGGCCTCAATTGGCTCAAAATATAATTACATTTCTCTTAAATAATAGCTTTGCATGACTTCATTTTTTGTTGGGTTTTTTTTTTGAGCTCGTGCATATTACATCCTAATTATATTTTTCAAGCTTTCATTTGCAGCTACAAGAATAACCCAGAAAGACATACAGATGAGCTAATTTTCAAGTCATCACTTGGGTAAGGACACAGAGCTTTAAAAAAAAAAGTGACAGATAGACCCAGGGACCTGCAAGAAAAAAAAAAAAAAAGCAAAATTGACAGTCCAGCATCTCTTTTGTTAAAGCCCGTAACTCAACACCAAAGAGAATGGATTTAAGACCTCAGCAGAGCAAACACTGAATATCACGCATGTATTGCAGCAGAAAATGCCATTTATACAAACACTACACACTGAACAGCAGCTCAGAACCTCGTATTTTGACTAAAATTCTGCTTTCAGCAAATCTTACAAGCATCATTTTTATCAGCTCAAGCAGATTTTTCCTACAAGACTTTAAAAGAATACATGCCAGGTGTAGAATACTTCATAAAGCAGTAAGAGTAAGATTTTTTTGACTTGCGTGATTTCTTTTTACTTTTTTTTTTTTTTTAAATAATAGCAACCAGCAAATTACAGCCATTAGTACAACACTGCCTTCGCAGCAGATTTATGGCAGCATTACCGAAAGCAGAATTTCACCCAACAACACTTCTGGGTAACAGAGACATCTGCAGAACCAAGGGGGGAAAAAAAAAAAAAGGCACATAAACATGCACAACCACACATTTTGTGCATTACCATCCAAGACTTTTACAAAGACGGGTGCTTTGTGCCTCTGTTCTGCAAGACAGCACCCTGAGCATGCACAACACTATGGTACGCTCTCCTGCACGCAGTGACCTCCAGTCCTACCTCAGGTTCTTTTAAATCCCTCACCTTCATGCTCATAAACTCTGCTTTGGCAGAGGGGCTGTGCTGCGAGGAGGGAAACACCCCAAACTCCAGTTATCATGCTACAAGAAATCCTCCCTCTGCCCCCCAGCAAGCTCCCAGCAAAAAATATCCAAGTTTATCATGCCAAGGAAAGAACAAGAAGTGGGAGTCCGAAAAGGCAGTCAGAAGTACCGCCAAAAAAATCAGAGCTCTTTCTCAAAAAATGGCCCTCCCTTAGGAAGCCTGCCAATCAAACCCGGTCACGAGGCTGTTTTCCGAGGGTGAATAGAGTTCTTATTGACACAGCTTATGTCTGCAGCATGCAGCCCTCCACAAGGCTTTCAAGAGCAGATCGGATTACACAGACACATTCTCTCTGATTTTATGCATTCAGAAGCCCTCAGACATAAAATACGCGGCTCAAAAGGCCACCGCTTTTTCAGCTCACTATCGGCCTCCCTGCTTTTACAGAGAGAAAAAAAAGCAGGCAAACAGATCCTGGCACCTTTACTTGGGCTCCTGAGGCCCTCGCCCTCACTCAGCAGGGCCAGATAATTTGGAGGCCAAGCCACAGATTCGCTCCATGTGAGTAATACAAGCAACTCATTCCCATGGTGAGTACTTAACATCAGGATAGGAGAAGGAAAAAAACAAATATCTGCTGACACCATTTGAAATGGGGGACGATAACATCGCTCTGGGTAGACAATCCTTCCTGGAAGATGGCATGGAAAAAGGGGAGGATACACACCTTTTAAAAGAACACACACTGCAAACAAAGCTTAGCAGGTAAGAGGTGCCCAACTGCAAAAGCATCACAAGCACAAATTCAGGTAAATCTATTCAGGGGCAGCAATTTGCACACATCGGAACGTGGAGGAAAACTAGAATTATACATTTATATAGTTTCTATACTTAGGGTGCACAACAAGGAACTCCATTCCAGCAGCAGACACACATACAGAATCCAGGGTACCCGTGATGCTCATTAGAGGTGAACAAGAATTACAAAATATTATAAACACTCCAGCTTAAAGACTGCACTTCAGCAAGCGAGACAAGCCTGTGCTTAAATAATATGACAAAGGATGCATGCACTGCTCAGAGGTCTGGACTACAGCAATTAAAAAGAAGCTCACAAAAAAAAAGTCTAAAAAGCAAACCAGTACATTACACATGGGTAAGTGGATCCCTATCACCTAAAAAGGTACTCCTGCATCAAATAAGCCACACTGAATTGAAACTTCTCACTGAAATATTACATATGGCAAACATAGCAAATCAAGCAAACTTGAGCTTCAGAGCTTTTAAGGGATTTTAAGAGCAAATATACACCGTTCAATAAAGACATCCTCTCCTCCCTGCTTCCAGGCTGCAGTTGCTCCCCAAACCAGTGTTTCTATCATGTTGCAAAAAATTTTTCTCACATTTTTCCTAATGGGTGCTGGAAGGTTAGACCTGGGTCACAGAAATTCAGGATGCCATGTCTGCCTGAGGTGACTGTTCTTTAGCTGGACATTTGCACTGTTTTCACAGCACACCAAGAGAGCCACAGCTCCCATGACCACCTTTGGAAAACGAGATCTAAGACAAGTCTGGTTTTCAGTGCTCAGCCTCCCTCTCAATGAGCAGCCCTATGTTTCTAGTACTCAGTTTTCACACGTGACTTTTAGTATGGTCATGGTCTGAAAAGCCTGCTCCTATGAAGGCTGCATTCTCTTTCCCAACACATCTGAGTCATGCAATGGTTTGCTCCACTGCCAAAGCCAAGTTCTCACCACCAACACAGCAGGGGTGTCCTGCTGCAGGAATCAGTCACCAAATCCTCACTGCAGATTCATCATCTTCACCTGTGCCTGTGTTAGCCACAAAGAAAATCTTCATTTGCTTTCAGGCTCCTGACTGAGCTGCAGGCACTGATGACTAGTCAAACCAGCCATGGTTTGACTTGTGCATTTAGGAAGATCCATTTGCCAGACACCAGCCATGCAGTTTTGCTGTGGTTCAGCCCCATCCTGTCCTGCCTGTGCCCCACAAGTCCTTGTGCCAACACAACCATTTCTGTGGTCACATAGAGAAGTGAACCAAGGAGCAATGAGAGCTAAAATGAGCATTACTTTTTTTACCTGTTATTCTGCAAGATTATTCTTAATTAATGAGGATGGTGAAGAGACAGGAGGGAAAAGGCTGAAAGCAGGACCACTTCATCCACCACAGCACCAGCTTCAAAACTGATTTGCAAGCTATGTTGCAAAAAGTAGGAAAGTCAACCTCTCCCTCTTTGCAGTCACAAGTTTTTAAGTTGCTCTTTGAGATTCGCTTAAACATGCAGAACAGCTCTCAAAACCTCACTTCTGGTGGCACCGTAAGTGCGAAACTCTACAGACCATGTATTCTATTCTTCTTGCCAAGTTGGGGCAAGCCCAGGAGAAAATGTAAAAATCTAAGAATAACACTAAGGCTCATGGTATCCATTCCTTAACAGAGAATATGAGGGCAGAGCAGGCCACCACTGCTTGCAAAGTGGAACTGAGCACGAAAACGACCAGAAAATCCTCTATGTGGATCCAACTTCCCAACATCTCAGAGGGACAACTGCCCAGCATCCCTACTTTCAGCAACCTTCCTGCAGCACATGGTCCAGCACTGGGAGGGAGGAATGACAGGCCTAGATCTGCCTCCTCATTCTCCATGTGGGTCCCTCACTCCTCCAACAGCAGTGGGAAGGATGTGGCACCCTGAATTCTCCCGACCTGGCCAGATGCTGCAGGAGGCTGAGCAGCATACATGGGGGGGTTAATTTCCTTGCTGACCACCAAGTCTGCTTTGGGTCCATGCCAGTATAACCCAAATGGCCCACAAGACAACACCAGACCCCCAACAGCCACACAGCTGTATGCAGCCTGAACCAGGTGCATATGCACAACTCAGCCTCTTCTAGGAAGGCCGAGTGCATCCAAAGCAGACTGTTCCTTCTCCTGCTATAAGCATGTCCCATAATACCTAGAAGCTTCAGCACAGTTCATTGTCTTTCAAAAACAAACACTCAAACACCAAAATAGCTCTCAAACTTTTCTGGGCCATCTCTACTTTAAAATGACTTCATTTAAATATGTACCATGACTATATATATATATACACACACATACACACACCAAGGGAAATTAGCATCGTGAGCAGGGCTGGTGCCCACACACCGTAACTCTGCACAGCCTCCCATGTCTGCTGGTGCACAGCTGTGCTGCCAGGACTCCACACCAATACAACCCTACAGCAAACCAGAGCCACTCAAGAGCCCCATCAGAATCCTGCCCCACTGGCAGGAGCACTGGAAAGACCACAGGCTGTGGGCTCTCCACCAGATCACTTGCTAACACACATCTTTTTTGGGGTATGGAGAGTGATGAGGGCATGGAAGTTTTAAGACCAAATCAAATAGTCCTTTAAGTCCTTCAGTTCTGCACAAAGCAGAACCCCCAAATCCTCCCTTCAGCAGTTTTTACTACCCCTCCACCCCCACCAGGGTCAAGCAACATGATTCAGACACTCACAAGTAAATAAAGCTCCATGGAGCAGGACTGTGCCATGTAAGGCGTTTCTCCAGCCTGGAGAGCAGCACCATTGCAGCCCCCATGCACTACCTTAACAGCAAAACACCCGCAAGGAGGACCCACAGGGGGAAAAAAATCTCTGCAACTCCATGAAAGCTGCTGTATGGAAACTTTAACAGCACTACTGCTTCTGCATAATCCCAGAAGAACTAGCTTAATTCAGACTGCTTGCTCCAACTCAGACACTCAATAGTTTCAACATGGTATAGACTATAACCTCACTCTAATTACAGGATCACGTTACATGTCCAACAACTGCTGCAATTCAGTCTTGCCTGATACACCCCAGCTCAAAATTGGTCATCCCATCTCTCACTCTCATACTTTTTGGCAACCTTTGAATGGAGGCAAGGATACCTAGCAACACCTCAGCATCTGACACACACACCCCCCAAGCTCCAGAAAGATTAAGTCATTATTTCCTCGTGGTAATGAAGGCAACGACTTCCATCAACGCAGAATAAACTAGTTTTAGGCAAATAGCACGGACACAACACTAATGCTCACATGCTTCTCTCTCAAACGCAATACAGGATTACGGCTAATAGCCACAGCACTGCGAACTCGCACGTCGCTCCCCGAGCCAGGTGCTGATCACACACGGAGCCCATCCGAGCAAGACGGGAGTTTTCAGAAACGCAAAAGCTGCAGGAATCAGGCGTTCGGAGTTTCACTACCTCAAAGGCAGGGGATGTTCCTTACAGCAGCGCACGTCTTGCCTTTGAGCTCAAAACTGCATCCGCAGCTCCCGCTGCCATGAAAGGGGAAGGTTTTCTCCCCGCAGCCGCCCGCCCGCGCCTGAGCCGAATGTTAACAGGTCTGTGCCTCACGTCTGCCTCGCCACCGCCTCATGCTCGGCCGGGGAACGCTCTGCTCCCCGGGCGGACGAGCTGTCCGGCCATGGCTCGGCGATGATTCAGCAAGGGGGTGGCTCCCGGTGGGAAGGCACACCTCCTGCGAGCTGTCACACCGCGGGGCCGGGGCAAAATGGGAGAGAGAACTTGCTCTGTCTATCATGGCTGCACTTTCCAAAATGCGTAACCTGGCTTGGTAGGGTTCAGGGGGGCGAAGGGGCGAGGCGCGAGGGGGTGTGGGGGGTATTTCCATCAGCAGGCACATGGAAATAATTGAAGGAAACATCTCGAGGCTTTTAACTATGGCACAAGTAAATAAAGGAAGAAAAAAAAAAAAAAGCCAGACACTTTGGGAGCCAGCATCAACTTCGCCAGGCTGTGTTCTTTGTTTCTAGGCAGACTCCAGTGCGGTGGCAAGAATGAACAAATGCGCATGTCTTCATAAGAGTCCAAAAAAAAAAAAAAAGGAAA
>VYXB01009884.1:904271-1051319 GCA_013397135.1 Pachyramphus minor | reverse complement strand
CCGGCCGCGCGCGCCGCCCGGCTGCTGCCATGGCAACCGCCCCGCGACCCCCGCCCCGCCGGGCCCTGCGGGACGAGCCCCGGGATGGCCTCTCCCGCACCTCCCGGGATGCCCGGGATGCCGGCCTGACACGGGCACGGGGCCCGCCAAGCGCACCTCTTCCCGGCCGCAGGACCCCCGCTTCACCGAGTCTACCTGTCCCCAAAACGGCCACCACAGACACCTGCTGAGGGGCTCCGTCCCCGCTGTCCCCAAACCACCGTCACAACGGCCTGACATGTCTCCTCTGTCCCCTTGCTGTGTCCCCACTGTCCCCAAAACCGTCGTCATGTCTGGCTGCTGAGGGGTTGCATCCATGCTGTCCCCAAAGCCACCATCACATCCCCCACAATGTGCCCCCTCTGTCCCCAAAACGACTGTCATGTCCACCTGCTGAGAGGTTGCATCCATACCGCCCCCAGCCCACCATCACACCTCCTTGTTATGTCCCCATTGGCCCCAAAATTACTGTCACATCCACCTGTTGAGGGGCTGCATTCCCTCTGTCCCCAAAGCCACCATCACACCTTCTTGCTGCATCCCCACTGTTCCCAAAAACATCATCATGTCCACCTGTTGAGGGGCTACATTCTTAGTCCCCAAATCGACCATCTCACCCCCCATTGTATTCCTGCTGTCCCCAAAGTCACTGTCACATATTCCCACTATGTCCCCTCTATCCCCAGACACGATCACACCTTTCCATTCTGTTCCCACTGTTCCTAAAGCCACTATCACATCCTCCTACTGCACCCACCCTTATGTCCAAAGCCATCATTGCATCTGCTCATGAGGGGTTGTGTAACCTCTGTCCCCCAAGCAATTATCACAACCACCCCAAACATATCTCATTTGTCCTCAAAGCCACCACCACATCCCCCCCCTGCCATGTCTCCTTTGTCCCCAAAGCTATTGCCATTCCCCCTCCCCAAGAGGGGCCGTGTCACTGGCAGGCTTGGCCACCCTTACCTGGGTAGTGTCACAGCTCTTCCACGCTGCAGTGCTCATTTTCACTCCTGTTTTGCAACAGAAGATTGCGTACGCCAGGACAGTCGCGAGGGAGAGTAGGCGCAATGTGAAGCAGATGAGCGAGTAAATCATGAAGCCGCCGTACATGTTCTGCATACTGCAAACGAGGAGCTAATTTCCTGGCAGCCGGCTTCAGGATGCTTCAAGCCAGTCTCTGCCGATGCGGCCCTTAAAAACCTCCCAGGCTTGGGCTGCAAACAACCCTGGGTCCTTTCTGACTTTAACATCTAACTCCCACAAATATAGAAAACTGAATTATTCATTTTGTCAGGGTAAGCAGAGAACAACCAGCAACCACTCGATCACTGAAGAAAACAGAGTCAATCACTTTTTCTTTTTTTTTTTTTTTTAATTCAGCATTTTATGGGGCTCGGTGACATTTTGTCAAGCATGAGCTCAACCAGATGCAGACAGAAGCAGCTGAGGGTTGTTTATTGCACACAGAGTGGCCCTCCCTGACAGCAGCAGTAATGGAAATGACACTAATAAAACTGTCGTGTTCGTGTCTGAGCAGCAAAGTGTGATTTCTGTACCCTGTTCTGACAACCACTTCCCCAGTGACCACCAGCAGATCACTTCTCCTTCCTTCCTACTTACCACCACTGATTCATAGTTGAGATCAATTAGTTAATGTTTGCAAAGTCAGTTGAAGATGACAAAGCATTACATACTGCTAATAAAACCATAATGATCCCACTGTTAAACATTAAACACACAACGAGGTGTAAAAAAAAATACCGCATTTATGGAAAATTCCTCTTGCTGCAAGGACAAAGGATTAGCTCCTAAAAAAAGAAGGACAAGCTCAAATTTGCACCACAGGATTTTGTCTCAAGGGTTTGGCTTCTGTTTAGGTCTTTGCTACCAATTATTTGTGTAGCCATGGGCACATCACTTGGGCCAGCAGTTGCTGATCCACCTGAATATGGCAACTTCATCCAGACTAGACAAAAATCACCAGAAGCTTTTGGAAAGTGCTGGTCCTTTTCATTTTGTGCCTCCACTTCCCAGCCTGCTAAATGGGATGAGAATTGCAGCTGTGTAGCCTGATTTTGCAGGCAAGATAATACAGCAGTGAGCAAACCCTGGCAACATGGTCATTAGAAGCCTGGAGAGCTGTGCTGCGCGTGAGACACGTCACACCACAGTGCGAGGAATAAAAGTGGGTGTGTGGGACTTTCTAGGAGATTTTTCTTGGCAATGAGTCTTGCTTTAGATGTAAAACTGGTAGCTGTGCCACTGGTAGGGCTCCGGGTCGCTGTATGTAGAGCACTGCATGTCTGATGCTCAGACCTATAGGCAAAAAGGAAGAGAGGAACCAGGAAAACCACATTTGTCTGTAGCTTTGGGCCTGCACGGGGCCACATTCATGTTGATGAGGCACCGGTGTTTCTGGCAGGGCAGAAGCCTTGGGTGGAGATTTGCACAACAGGAGCTCCAGGCAGTCCAGGATCTGGCACAGCAACCTTAGAGAGGAGAACTCCTCTCCAAAAAGAGCAGCCCTTTGACAAGGTATCCCTAATTTCCTCAATCAAACTGCCCTTTGCAAGGAACACGCCTGAGCCGCAACAGCCTATTGCATCTTCCTCCTGAAATCTGATGCTGCCCTGCTTTGATGGTGATCAGTTGATGTCTGCAGAAAAGCTGAATCATGAAACAGAGGTTATAAACAAGGTTATTTTTAACAAAGGAAACGAATCCCACATCATGCAGAAGTCGTAGCAAGGGACTGTCAGCAAGGGCTCGCAGGTCTCACTTCTGCCCTGATGTTCTTTATGTCCTGGAGCAAATTAAAATCTCTCTAACCTTTAATTTACCTCCTTGTAACGTGGACAAAGCAGCAGACTCCAGTTGTGCTTTCTTTGTACAGCAAAGCTCCTGGTGTGACAGTAAAGTGGCGCTGGGAGCCGTGCAATGCCAGGGGCTGGCTCGCGCTGCCGCCCGGCACCTTGCAGAGCTATTTTCAGCCATGCAAAACGATCACATGCAGTATTTCAACAATGTTCATAGACGTTTCAAATGCAGAGAGAGACTACCCAGTATGATTCCCTGCTCCCATATTTCACAGTCTTACATTTCAATTCCCACATGCAGCCCAGTAACTTCTGCTTCATTTTGCTCACTGCAAACTCAAAATAGACAAGTTTTCTACCCCAGAGACCCATGCTGTGTCCTTCAAGGACTGGAGTGCTGCAGGGTGTGTGTTGTAGATACCCAGGCCAGGGGGAGGGAAGATGCTACACCTACAGCTAGCTGGGAAATTTCCTAATTATGCCACTTCTCTTTCTCACTATTAAATTCTTCCAAGAAAGGTATATTTCATTATCCCTAAGAAAGATGCCTCAACTCAAGGAATTAGGGGATTGAGGCTGGAACTGGTTAGGTTTCCACACACCTTCCAAGAAATATGAACAACTCCACGTACAAATCCTTGTGAACCTCTCTTCTCTGCTGCATGCCCAAATTAACAAGTGCTTTGGGTGCACCTCCCCAACATTACAGAGATAACAACTAAGCTAAAGAACTCTAGATTTTTTGAAAATGTTTTGTAAATATATAAATATAAATATACACATTTTTACGAAAACTTCAGGAGACTCTAAAGTTTCCCGCCATACTTATTTACAACACTGTTAGGGATTTTTGCTGCTGGAGGAGCTTACTTTGCTCACTCAACTTTTCTTTGAGCTAAATAATGATTTCCACATGGAAAATATCAAATAGAACCCAAAGCAGCAGTGGGTTGGATCCCAAATGGTTCTGCTCCCTCTGGCCCATCTTCATGTATCTGCTGTGGAAGCAGACACCAAACCTGCACTGGCTCAGGATACACACCAGCCCATTTGCACAGGTGCCCAGAACCTCCAGCACAGCCGTGAGAAGTGGAACAGGACCAACCTTGCAAGCCAGTTCCCTCCTGCAGGTGCCTGCAAGGACACATGGCTGTGTGCCAGCAGATGGAATAACCATCGCCCCACACTGGTTATGGGGCAGGGATGCTGCAAGGCTGTGCTAATTAGTGCTTGAGACGCCTCTGTGATCTGTAGATGAAAGGTGATTTACAGCTGCAAATTATTACTCTCCTTCATGTGAAGTCTATTATTTTCTGGTGTCCCTCATTTTGACTCACGCCAAGTCCCATATTTGGCGTGGGGCAGGTTCCTCTCTGCGGGCAGCCATAAAGGTGCTTTACATCCCCAGCTGGCTGCATGATGTAGAAGCCCGTGATCTGCTTGCAGCATCCACTTGAGGCAGCCTGGCCATGCCCATGCTTGGGAAACTTGGGCTGGAATTTGCACAAAACTGCAAAACTTGAACAGATGGCTTAGCTGGTGGGTTAAGGGGGGGCTGTATTTGAGATTGGGTACTCATCTGGGCTGTGCACTCAATTCTGTGAACAGTCAGAGGACCTGTATGGTGAACCAGAGAGGAGAAGCAGGAGTATCCCAAGCCTCTGTGCCTGGGACTGCCTCAGGAAAGGGGAAGCTAGAGAGGACCAGACTGGGGCCTCTCAGTGTATAGCTTCTCACCTGTGTCCCAAACCTTCTGGGCAGGAATTACAAAGCAGGAAAGGTTTGTGTCTTTGGCAGGTGTCTGGAGGGAAGGGATATTATGGCAGTTTTGTGAACAGCCCATGGATAGCAGAAGGAGCAGGTATGTTCAATGTCTTTCCTTCTTTATGCCCCATGGCACAAACACCCCATCAGTCTGCAAAAAGCAATTGACCTTTTGCTCTTTATTGATAAATAAAACAGCAGAAAGTAGCATGTCGTGTAAGGAAGTTGTAACAACAGAGGAAGAAATATCCCTGACATTCCAAACCACAGCAATTCTAGCACAAAGTGGGATTTCATTCCCTCTCACTCCCCATGCAGCTCTCCAGCTGGGAAAGTAAATGACCACTCACACAAGCAGACACAAGGTAGTCAGGGATTTTTACAATTGAAAGAGATCTCCTACCTCCTTCCAAGCCCACAGCAGTTTTCACCTTCTCCCCCAAGGTCCATGAGATTTTAGGCCTTCCAGTGATGAGACTCCCAGGTAGCCTCACATACCAGTGAACAAGGAGGACCAGATGGGGTCTCCAGTCCCATTGCAGCCCTCTCTCCATCACCCTGTTCCCCCAGCTCCACCAAACCTTCCTGGCAGGTGTTTGCCCACACTGTGAACTGGTCTGAGGCTGCCGTGACTCTCCCGATGGACACAACAGTAACACTCTAATTCCAGCTTTGCCTTTCTCTCCACAAGCCCCTTTGGGTCCCATTTTCATGAGTGGCAGCTGCAGCACAAAAGAGAACTTGCTGCATCGCCTACACTGGCAACTGGGCTTCTGTGCTCCCTAAAATGCAGGGTATTACAGACTCTTGCCTGTCCCTGCCATCTCCCTGTGGTCCAGTGATGGCAACGACCCTGCTTGTCCTCTGCAAACACCCTGCTAATGTCCACACAGGCTGCCCGTGGATGTGGGGAGCAGAAACACGGCTGCAGAGCTGCACCCAGTGGCAATGTATGCACAGAGAGAAAGAGACTATTTCAGAAGTGTTTGGGACTGGTGAAGGCTGCAGTGGTTCTCCGGGACAGTGTCACCTTCACACCCACCTGCAGATCCCTTTGTGAATGACCATGAGGTCCATAGTCCCTGCATCCCACACTGGAGGGACCTGGTGCTTCAGGCTGGTGTTGTGACCCCTCTCCCTGCTCCACATTCTTGCAGTTCTGTGAATCCTCTGAGGTACTAAGAAAGCCATGGGCTAATTCCTTTTCTTTCTACTAAAGGCAGCAAGATGATCAAAAGAGTGAGCCAAACATTGCTACAAGGAGCACCAAGTGGTAACTCATTAGAGCTCCCACCTGTGCTGCAACAAGACCCCCATTATAATGTCCTGCTCTCATCTCTAACCTGATGTTGTGCTGCATTTTCTTACTGCAAAATTTTCTCCCAAAGGTTTTGTCCTGAATTCCTCAATGTATCAGGGCAGGGGGTCTTTGGATCCAAAGTCACTTTTGCACATCTCTCACTCCCATGGCAGCAAACTTCAGCATTTGCTGAGAGAGATTCCCTCACTGTATTCCTGCACTTCTCTATGGATTGTACTAACTATGGGAAATGACGAAAATAAGTCTTCAAAACTTAACCCCACTCAAGCAAAAGCTGATTTTAATGGCCACCATTGAGTATTAACCTTGCACATGTTACCAAGGAGTGAGCAGAGACACAGGCCATAAGCACCGCTTAGAAAATTACATTTTACATGAAAGGTCAACAAGCCAGAATCAGTTTGACATCTTCTAGAAGATAAATCATGGTAGAGTGTTAGAAATCTTTCATTTTTAGCAGCTGAAGATTCGCAAATAACAGTTTTTAATAATCACGAATGACGACATCAAAATGCCACACCCCAAACTGAAATCATCCCTCACTTCTTCTGGCAGGTGGGGAGGGATTTCTCAGCTTTTCTCCTCCTTTTAAAAAACCACTGCAGCAAAGAAACACTGAAAGGTGGAAAAAACACACAATCTTGCGTGGTGGTGACATTGACAGATGTGATGGTGCGGGCTGTACATGACGCTGTGATTTTTTATTAATAACTCTGCACTGCAGAGCTCAGTTAGGAAAAGCAGAAGCGCCTGAGTGCGTGGGGAGGACAGCTTTGTTCTTTGGACTTGCAAGAGAAGGAACGTAATGTCAAAGGTAGAAACATTGGAGGGGAACAAGACTCACAAAGGAGGCAATGGGCTGTGGGTGGTTGTGAACATCAGGTACATGCAGCAAACAAGACCCCAGCCATCAGGTATCCAGGCTTTTAAATCGATTAATTTGGATCAGCAACAAGAGGGCAGGAAAAGATGCTCTCAGTTTGTGGGAGCAGATAAGGGAGGTCCAGTTGTTTTACACAAAAGCCTTGGAGGGCTTTTCTCTGCTGACTAAAATGGTGGGATACCCACAGAACAATGCCTGGTCCCTTCCTCCTACAAAAGAATGCCCTTGTCCCCCCTGGCCCATGCAAGTCACCCATGCAGAGGTGTGCAGAGCCAGGCAGGATGGGGAAGGAGGGCCTCCTTAGCAGCCACAGAGGAGCTGCTCTGCAGGGAGGACATGGGCAGCTGTAGGAGCAGTCAGGCTCAGCCCCGCAGAGAGCAAGAGTGCCAGCATGTGATGAACACACTGTCCCCAGTCACGTCTCTGCACCGCCGAGGGGAAGGAAACCAAGCTTCAAAGGGAGGGAGGCAGGAGGGGCCCAAGTTTCCGGGGGTGGCTGCTCCCCAGTGTTTGTCATCATCCGAAAGAAGAGTGAAAGTTTTTGCTCACGGGATAATTATTAAAGACATTTGGGTCTTGCTTTCACATGCCCTCTTCTTTTTTGTTTTTCTAATTAACTGTAAACCCCATCCTGGCTGCTAAACAGGGATCTGCGGAACTGAAGCTTGTATAAATGTAGTGATTTATGTTCCTTTGGAAGTGAACTGGCATTTCTGAGGAACCCCACCCAAGCCTAGCAAATACCAACTGAGCACACTGACTCACTGGCTGCTGGCATTCGCTCCTCTCCCTCGATGGCTGGAGCCTGCAGCCAATTTGAGCACATGTGAGACAGTTCTGGTAAGTGAATCCCGGTCCCCAGTGACACTGCCTTACACCGGAGAAGTGCCTGCCAAAACCTCTGGCTCCCAGGAGAGGCTCAGAAAGGAAGAGCAGCAGCACTGCGAGGCTGAGTCAAGCTGTAATCACCGGAGCGATGCGCTGAAGGAACCAGTGTGTTGGCACAGCCTCTGCCTCCAGCGAGGGCTAAGAACCTGCTGCCAATTCACAAGCATTGAAGTCACCCGAAGGCAGAGGAGAGCCCTGCAGAGCGGCCTGCCTGGCAAGCCTTGGCAGAAGCCCCTTTGCTTTGCTACATCGTGAGAGAAACTGGGAGGGTAGATAAGCTTGAGGAAGATCTCAAAAAATCCGGTCCTGACTGCAGAAGGATCAGCCAAGGCAGCAACACCCTCCAAGCACCTGACACAGAGGAGCCCTTACGGAAATTGGTTCCACAATTTGCAGGTGTGATATTGGTTAAAAAAAAAATAAAAAATTACCATGTTGTTAAAATGCCCCCTCTCTACTCAGCACTCTGCTCCCTCGTAGTAATACAGTTGTCTTTGATGACTTGAGGGAAAAAAGTCTCTTTTGATTGCAGCACTCCCACCAGGGTTCAGAGCCACTCTCACAAGATGGTTCTTGCTCAGCTCATATGGCATCTCTCACACTCACACACATCCCGTATACATGAGAATCCCCCGGGACTGCCAGCTTGCTACTCCATCCACTCCAAAAAGGCCCCTTTCCCACACGCCCATAGATAGCAGCACTGACTGCAGGGGCACCTGGGTGGTATTTACCTGGAAGAGCATGTGCTGAGCTCCTACAGTTCCCAGATGCCATAAACTGAACCAGCTGGGCTGGTCTTTCCCTGCCTTTTTTTTTTTTTTGCTAGCTATCCATCCAATATCTGCTGTAATAAAAAAGGCAAATCAGAAAACAATGTAGTCTGTTTGTGTGTTGTGAACTGGGAGAACAGCTGCTACTCCTGGGCTAAATGGAAAGCCTTTCCATGAGAGCCATAAAAAGCAGAGTTTTTCCTTTCAGTCGCTGCATCATATCACAAAGAGTGGCTTCTGCCAGCCTTGATGCATTTTTTTGTGACTAAACTAGGTACAGCGGTGGGAAACAACACACAGGACACAACCCTGCCCCTCAGCACTCAGCTGTGCCTTCAGAGAGCCTGAGATGCATCTGAGAAGGAAAAAAAATTGTTTTCCAACAATGCCCAGCATGCAGGGGAACCCTAACACACACTGTCCTCCAGGCATCCCTCTGAACTGTGGCATCAGCTCCGAATATAACCTTTCCTGTGATCCTTGCAGATCACAGCACTGACAGACACCATGTCTGGTGTTCATTGCAGATCACTTTGGAATAATGTCTCCATCTCTGATTTAAACAAAACTCCCCAGGTCATTGGTGGACTCAGGATATGATGATGCTGAGCAAGTATCTCCCTTTCCCTAACGGGTCCCCATTTCTTACTCCAGTGTCACCACTCCAACCAGAAGCATGTACCAGGCTTCATCAGAAGCTAAAAGCTTCTTTAAATCTGCTGTTGGGCCAGGCTGGGCAGCCCAGTCTGTACACTCCCCACCATCCCAAAACACACAGAGGCTTTGTTTAAGCATTACTCAGCTAATAATTCTTTTTCTGTGACTTACAAAAGGTGCACTGTGGGAGAGGAGGAGAGGCTGGGGAGGATTGCCACAGCTCCAACCTGTGATCCTCAAATGCAGCAGTGTGTGCATCCCACCTGCCAAGCTGTGCATCCACCATGGTGCCATGGTTCAGCTGAAATCCTGGAAAGTCTTCCTGATTAGTTAGCTAGTGTCTGTTTCTCTCTACCAGCCTGTTGCTGGATTTATCTCCAGTGACAGGTCTTTTGGGGAGTTGCAGCGTCAGACCCAGGGACCCTTTGAAACTTTACACAGCTGGGGGCACAAAAAGAGCACAGGAGCAAGAGAAATAAATAAATCGGAGATGTCTGCTCTTGGCTGAGAATAACGCTGTTTGATGGGAGAAAACTTTTGTCCTATTTTCTGTTTTGTCAGTGGAACAGCACTTGACAAGACCACTGCTCAGCTCTCCTTTTGTTGTCGTTCAGAGGGAAATATTTCTGCCTTACCAGAGATGATGTTTCCTTGTAGACAGAAAAGCAGCCCGTACCCGAGCTGCGGCAGATACAGCTCATCAAAGCTCCAACAAAGCTGCTGTTGTGCTGTGAGGCAGCAAAGCAAACAGCCTGCGCCTGTTATCATTTGGGCCTCACATGTGCAGCACAGTAACCACCATTAGCAACACCGTGGGCTAAATTTTCACACCCCTGCTCTGATCCCAGCCCTGTTCCAGTAACAGCCCCACTCTTCTCCATAAAGCCACTAATGCAAATAGCCACTGTGAAACTACAGCCCTTGAAGTGGCTGTGTGGCATGTCCTGGTCTTGCTGTGCATTAACATCCTCAAGGATCCTTTGGCACACAGGGATTGTATCACCAGTTCCCAGTATTAGCTCCCAGAGGAGGCAAAAATGATTATCTGTCATCCTATGTCATCCTTTATAAACAAATATAATTTAGCTGAGTAAAATGGGGGCTCAAAAGGTGGTCAGAATTTGGGATTTTGCTGGTGAGTTGGGACCTCCCATTCCCTGTTTCCCAACGTGAAGGGGGATCAGGCAGAAGAAAAGCAGATGAGCCCCTGGGGGAAGTAGATACTGGGAGCAAAGGGGACTTTAAGAAGAGTGTGGGTGATAGGCAGGCAAATATCACGGAAGCCGGAGAAAAAGCTGGGATTTCAGATGAAACAGAGTTGCAAAAATAATTTCCAGTCACCTGGAACATTTTAATTGGGTCCTGGATAACTTCATCAGCACCTGTCCTCCTGAGAGCAGGATACTGTGTAAAAGCATCTCCTGGCTGTATATACAGTGTTTCACTGTGGAGGAGGAATACAGGGCAACATCCAAAGGGACCAACATCACCTAAACATAAGAAGGGACATTCTCAAAAGGCAAAATATGGTGTGATTGAAATAAACACCTTTTTCCGATCTAAAATTTTGACAAACATCCGGATATTCAAGCAATACACTTTGCTTTCAACAAAACTGCTCCTCCAACATTCCCAAACAGTTATTTTCAGGATTTGCTCCTCAAAGACACCAATTTTCCCAGGGGAGAGGGCAGGAGCGGGTAGGAGCAGACAGGGCCCAGGGCTCTGGGGAGAAGGGCAGGAGCCTGGCAACAGGCTGGGGATTGGTTTTTCCATGGCTCCCTCTAGTGTGTACAGTCCAAAATGGGCTTGAACACATACATCAAATTTTATGCACTCGGTGCAACCTAAAATAGATTTAATACAACAGGCACTTAAAATGTATTTCCAGAGAAAATGCTTGTTCTAGTAGAAATTTTGTCATTTTGCACAGAAAAACAGCTACTGGAGCTGCAGGAGCAGCTGGCTGCTTTTTGTGTGCTCGCAGAATCTGATTTCCCGTGTTTCTGAACCAAAAATTAAAAGGTCAGAAAGACTCTTCTGTAATAGCAGCTCTGGCCTATTTTTCACCTATTGCTTTTTCATTTATTCATATCTTCCTCAGGGACTGGTCTACCTATTAGAATAATAAGGTTATTTTCTGAGTCTAATCTAGAGAAAATAAATTAAAAAGTCTAAACCTTTCATTAGATCTCAGAGAGACAGAATTTCTCGGTCAAGGAGAGCTGAGACACTCAGGAATAAATGTCCAGCAAATAACATTTATTAATTATGCATATTCATACCCACAGCCATGGACACAGGCAGCCTCCACCAGCAGGCTCACAGAATGCTGCCTGCAAACTAATATGTTGAGTAAATAGCCCTCTTATTGGTCTAAGTAGTCAAGTAGTAAAGGAGCTCACATTTTCAAGTAGCCATGGAGCAAAATAATAGAAAAGCTGTTAATATTCAGAGAAAGATAGATTGTATAATATTGCCTAAATTAAAGCCTAAATTGCTATGGATGTAAACACTAAGGTTCTTACTTTGTTCTGCTTCTGAATATCAAGCAGAACCTGGCCAGCACATAGAAATCCTTTCAATAAATGCCTCTTTCTGCCCTGGAGGTCAGATGGGGAAAGCGTGAGGGAAAATTTGCCCTGAGGGAAGAAGTCTTGGCACTGGATGTGGGCAGAGATCAGGCTGGGATTTGATGACATGTCCAGGCATCTCTGCTGCTTGGCAGGTTAAGGAAGCATTGAATCTTCAGCCCCACCATGATCAGCAGCAAAGTCTTCCTCACACAAGAGCCTACGGCAAGGGGCATCAGCAGCTTTGGGGGCCTGGGAAATGAGGTCTTCTCTGAGGCCTCACAAGCAAGTCACCCTTGAGATGTGCTAGATATGTCCCTTCTCATCCCGACTGCATCTTCCTTGCTCCCCTGGGAGCCAGGCTGACCATCAGTCAAACAAAAACAAACAAGTCATAACCAACCTTTTGGTCAAGCAAATCCAAGGTGCATCCTGCTTAGATACTAGCAGACCCATTTCCCAGAATCAGAGCTATGGAGATGTATGCAATTGCAAAGGATGCATCCAAGCCTCCATACAAGGTCTGTGAGGAAGATGAATGCTGCCAGGGTCAGATGAGGGCCAATGTCCTCTGTTATGACCTGCTGCACATAAGCAATATATAAAATGATCAACAGGTTGCAGAGCAGGAGAGCTTTTTTGCAGCAGTTTTGCCCCACTGTCACCCTCACAGCGGCCTCCTTCCTACCCTGGGGGCTTTCTGGCCCTCAAAGCTAAGTGCTGCACCTATCCATGGCTGTGTTTCCCTTCCAGGGAAGGCTTTATGGCTGCACGGAATGCCCCTGCTCAGCAATCTCCTGAGCAGTGCAGGGGATGGAGACAGGCAGCATATTGCAGCATCCTTGGAGGCACAGCGGCAGCTTCACTGCCCCAGTGGCTGGTGCCAGCTGAGATATTTCTTTAAAGGGTCAGCATGAACTGACCCATGAATATTCAGAACCTGCATAGCAGCAAGACCTTTTCTAAGAGCATGTCACAACTGTTAAGGGTGGCTGAGATGATTAGATTGTCTTCACTTGCCCCCTGCACTTGGTGGGCTCCCCCCACAATTCAGCCAGTCGCTCTTGCACTGGGTCCAACAGCTTTGCCGGGCAAAAGCACCCCTTACAAAACAGCAGCCAGCCTTCATCTGTAGACAGCAAGAACTGGAGAATCCCCTGCTCCCCTCAGTGGCTTGTTCCAGCAGTTAATCACCCCCGCTCAGAAATTTGTGTATGCACCAGTAAAGTAAAATTAATGATTTCTTTCATCTCCTGTCTTGGCAGCCTGCTTATTCTACTGACAGTAGTGATTCAGTAATCTGAAAAACATTGTACTTCGTTTACAATATTAACAATTGAGTGTACAGATACAGAGATTGTACTTCTCATGGAAAGGTTGTTCTGCAGCCTGTAGAAGGTGACAAAATGACTCACGTTTACATCCTAATTTCTAGTATTGCCTCTGCAGCCTTTGATTTGGCTTTAACTTTTGTACAAGTGACAGAAGTGACAGAAAACAACCAGGTCAAATGGGCTTGTCAGGGATGAGGGTTTAGGGTATGGGCTGCCAGATTCAGCAAAGAGCTAGCAGGCAGGAGCATGTGGGCCCAGATCCCACTTTATCACAACTCATGGCCTCCACCTTACAAACCTCCAGTGCAGGCAGTGTCTTGGGAGGAAAAACACTGCTGACAGAGTGTGTTCTGTGAGTCCCATCCTGCTTAAGAGCTGAGCACCACCAGGTGAAAACAGAGTCAGACATTTCAGTTCTGATCTGACTCTCCCCTTTCAAAATCTGACCTGCCATTCACAGAAAATCAATGCAGCTGAACCAGATAATGCCACCCCTCTGCCCTTCCATGGGAAAGAGAGAGATCAGCTATGACAAACGCAGAGGGCCACGAAAAGTGCACTGACTTAAAGAGCCATCAGAGTAATTTTAAAATCAATGTGATGTTTGACAAAGAGCCAGCACGACTCCTTCCAGACTGGTAGCGACATCCCGAAAGGCCCTGGGAGGGAGTTAGAATTCTGCAGGCAGCACTTTGCACACACTGACACCGATGCAGCATTTGTCCAGCAAGGCCATAAAAAGGGAAAAAAAAAAAAAAAAAAAAAAAAGCAGCATTGCAATGGTGTGACCGGGTGACAAGGGGAAGCTGCACTGTGTGTGAGTCAGCAGCACCATGGGGGCTTGCAGAGTCAGCCCACACACCATCCTTACGGATGGCCAGGCAGCCACGGTGTGGAATGTGCTCTGAAGGGCACCGGAGGAGGGCAGGACTTTGTTAATTGTAATTTGTGTTCTCTCCACAATGGAGCTTGAGGACACAGCGGAAGGGATTGCTTGGGAAAGCTGCTGTTGCCAACCTTACCCCTTCTGCCTATTGTGGTGCTGGCACTGCCTCCTCACATGCCCAATCAGCCCCAGCAGCCAGTGTTATTTTGGCAGAGCCTGGTGCATTTGGGCTTCCTGGGCAGGATCTGGGATGGTCATGGCTGAGCCATGGAGGGATCCTGTGAGCAATCCCAGTACGGATGCAGAGGAATCACAGCAGTGCTGCCCAAAGCATGGCACAGGGGCACAGGGCTGTGCCAAGGACTCACCACAGACAGTCCTTCTTTGTGCCCCCACTCTCCCTTCCTGAGCAGTCCTAGTGCTGCTGCTCTGCAGCACCAGACTGGGGGTCCCTGCTCCCAGATGTGCCTCTCTAAGAAGTGGACTAACCTGCTCATGGCTCACCAAACTTTAGTGACTTCCAGAGTGACGGTCACATTCCAGGCTCTGGTGTAGTTTCAAACACCACAGGAATTACTCCAGGCGTGGCAATTCCCTAGAGAGTGCAAAAATCCCAGTAATGACTGTAATTCCATGATAGTCCTCTGCAAACAGCTCTGTGGGGCATAACTGAGGGGAACACTAGGC
Organism: Pachyramphus minor; assembly: GCA_013397135.1. NCBI lineage: Eukaryota > Metazoa > Chordata > Aves > Passeriformes > Tyrannidae > Pachyramphus > Pachyramphus minor. The sequence continues at coordinate 1,036,692 of VYXB01009884.1, read as the reverse complement.
TCCAGATAGTGGCATCCAGGGACAATCTGTATGTGGTGGCTTTTATCCACCCTGGGCGCTGTGCCCCTGACGCACAGCCAGCATATCCCAGTTGTGCCGGTGTGTTCCCAGGATCACCGGGGCTCAGCTGGGATGTGCATCACAGCACCTTCCCTGTGGGGAGGATTTTGGGTCTTTGTACATTTACAGCCTCTTAATACCATGAAGCTGCTCTCAGGAGCAGAATTCCCTGACGGGCCCAGTCATGGGCAACCTCCAGCCACAGCCAGCCTGGCTGCAGAGCTCCTGGGAGCACACACCAGGAGTGGTTTTGCCCAGCTGCTGTTTGGGATGAGTTCATGGCATGGGTGGTGCCTGGCTGCACAGCACAGCCATCGCACAGGTAAAGTGCAGTGGCAAGCAGTGGCACAATGCCACAACACCAAAACCCACTGGTTTTGGGTTTGTGCAGCGCTTGGTGAAGGGTATGTCTGTTTAGGATGTAGGGGTTCCACAGGGCTCCAGACTCTTCCCAGTGTTGCTGGTTTATATTTGAAAGGCATCAAAATGTGACATATGACAGGCAGGTCTGACAAGCAGTGCTGCTCAGTGCATGGGACCAGACCATCTCCCCACTGGGCACCTTTTCACACGGGTCCTGCTGCTCAGAGGCACTAAGAGCCTGTGCCCAGCTGAGGTTTCTCACTCAGCCGTGTAACCACTTTCTGCACCCCCTTACCTCAAAATCCCTGCCGTGGGGCCGATCTGGAGCCAGCTCCCAGCGACACAGAGAGCAGCTGCACAACCGTGGATGCTCCAGGAGGGCTGGTCCCAGGTCCCAGGTCCCAGGTCCCAGGGCTGGTCCCAGGGCCCCACGCCCGATGCACCCTGTGCCTCCAGCTCCCAGCAGCATCTCCCCAGACAGGGCTGGGTGGGCCCTCACTGACCTCCTGACAACTGCAGCCTGCAGGGACAGCCCCTGCCCTGTAGCCCATTAGCAGGGGATTGACTTCAAAGTGCTGGAGCAGCTGATGCTGCTGAGGGTGCTGCAGCCATTCAGACGGCTTTATTCATTAGTAATTAGGCAGGCGTTGTCTGGCATCTAGATTAATCCCACTTTTAATTATTTTGAAACTGTGTGAGATTTCCCAGGCATTAAAGATTATGAACGCGCTTGATGATTCCACAGCAATTATTCTAATGTAATGATGTCTATTAATACGCTTCCCAGCTTGCCATGCCCAGGGGGGAAATTCCCAGTTTCCCCCTATGGAGCACACATCTCTCATGCAGCATAACCCCCCTATCCACCTGCTTATGTGGCACAACATAATACTTTCCATGTGCTCCACCTAATATGAATATCATTACAGAGCTGTTGCTGTATCGAGCACCAGGAATTGATTACAAAGGGGTTACAGACCCCTTGAGGCTCTGCTTCCCTTACAGCCACAGAACAATGGCTCCTGCTGCAGGGACAGAAGTGGAGAACCCACTGGAAAAGCTGGAGCATCCTTCCTTCCCTGGGAAACTGCTCCAGGCCTCACACACAGCTACCAGCTGCAGTCTACCACAAAAATTGTAGGGCTTTTTGAAAGAAAAGGGTCCCAACGTTTCCACCCCGAATCAGGCTAAACCATTTAACCTGAAATCAAAGGCTTAACTCAGCTTATGGATCATTTGAGCCCGTTACAGATTACCTTTACAATTTAGAGACAGCTTTTAAAAGAAGAATGTAATTTCAAAGAGAGACATCGAAGTGTGAGCTGATAACCTCAAAACACAGAGCTTTGGCCTAAATATCTCTTGAACCCATCCTTTTCCACTATAGCTCTCATCATTCCCAAGCTTGATTTATTAGAAATTTACTACTGACTGCCAAAACAAGTGCTGTGCCACTGACCACCAACTGAGGCTGTGGAGCTGAGACCTCATTAACAGAAAGAGGGCTTGAGTCAATGTTGTGCCAGGAGTCATTTGCAGCCCTTTGCCCATGAATGGCCATCAGAAAATACATATATTTGACATTAATCTCTATAGTTTATACAGTTTATGTAGACATTTATGTCAACAACTGCTTGCGAAAATCCTTCCAAGTGAAAGCCTTATTTGCAGTCATACAAGGGAATACATAAATTAAAATAGCTGAGGATACCAAAAGGCAGCAGCTGTATTGTCCTGAAAATGAACACTCAGCCCTCACTATAACTATTTTGATTGCTTTGCATATAGATTGTTTCAGCATTTCATTGCTCCCAAAACAAAAAGCGATATAACCTCTCCTGCCTGGCCTAATGCATCCTTGCAGAGCTAAACTGCATGACAGAGCTTCTGGGCAGAGACCACGGGTAATTTGGCTGATAGATCCTCTGGAAGCTCAGAGCTAAATTCGATTTCGGGTCTAAACTCGTCACTCCGTCTCTAGAGATGGCAGAGCAGTGATATTAGCATGATGGCAACGCCGTTGACTCTGAACTCAAGAAATGGATTAAATGAAATTACACTCTTCCCTGATGAGGCTGCTGGAACAGGGAGATTGCTTTAGGAAACCCAGAATTGAATTTCATAGGTAAGAGTTCAGACGCCGTGCGGTTTGCTCAGGAAGGTTTGTGCACGCTGTTCCTCCGCGCCGCACGGAGCCACAGCTCCCAGCGGGGCAGCAAGGACAGAGTGCCAGCTGCCCCCAGAGCCCAGATCCCACGCTTGTTTGGATCGCCCAAAGCATGTCATTGCTCCATCCACTTTGGAGGCAGGAGATCCCAGGTCCCCATCCCAGCATCCACATTCCCACTCGCGGAGAGAAGGACCCTCCGCTTTTCTTCCCCCACACACTGCCACCCCAGCGGGGTCCAGCAATAGCCAAAGCATCCTCAGCTCCTCCCAAATACTCTGGAGACAGGGCTATTTTCAGTAAGTGAAAGATTTAAATCTATCACCTGGTTGGAAAATATTTCTCCTGCAGAAAATGTCTCTGTAAGGATCACCTCTCTATCCAGAGCTGCTCTCTGTGCCTCCCTGGGAGCACTGGGCCAGCCTGGCAGAATGCATCTGCAGCTGAGGGTTTGCATTAGTTTGACAGATTCCCTCAATTATCTGATATTTCTGGCTCAAATCTAAGAGAGGAGATATATCAAGTTTCCTTCTCCTTTCCTCACTGATTTCATGAACTGAAATAGCTGAATTGCACTGCTGTCAGGGGTTATTCATGTCTCTGATAATTTTGGATAATGTGTGAACTAAAAAAATTATACAAAAAATCCGTCAGTTCCTTTTACTCAAAAATTACCTAATTGGAAGCAAACGTATTACAGCACACTAAAATATATCATACGTTATATAAAGAGGTTGCAAAGGACAAAAATCACCTGCACAGTTCACCCCCAACAACCTTTGCATACCAGGTACCCTTTGGGAAAACTTCAGTCCCAAACTATTGGCCCCAAATACACCCCTTTGCAAGGCCACACAGGTCTCTCAGGTGTCAACAGGTATCTTTTGGAGAGCAAAAGGAACCAACCTGTTCCCTCTAATATTAGCACTACACATCTCCATGTGCAGTGCAGCCCTCAGCTCACACTGATTACCCCAGGCTGATGCTGGGAGTGCCAATGGTGCTGACATCCCTTTCTATCCCTGCAAACTTCAGAGGCATCTCAGCGCTCAGAAGAGTTTTCTTAATGTGTCTCCAGGCTTTTAAAAACTCACTGGAGGGTTTGAAAGCCGCTTTACTCACTGCTGTAGCTCCTCACTTTCCGAAGTTTGTCTGCCCGAACACAACCCCTCCTATTCCATTCTTCCTCTCCTAAAGCAACAGTTTTCTCAGCTGTCAAAGTACTCCATTCCAAAGGCAACCCCAATTAGTTTTATGCCAGACTCCACTGCTGGGTGCTTTTGAGCTGCAGGGAGGCACCTTGCATGACCTCTATGCCATTAGCAGCTCTCCCAGCAGCTCTCTCAGTGCAGTCATAGACCTGTCTATAAAGGCAGTCAAATGAAGATCTGCTGGCAGACCTCTCCATTCCCCACTCCCCATGACTCAAAAAGGCTCACAGAGGGAAGATGCCCCTGCAGGTCCTTGGAAGAGGAAGGGCAGCTCTGTCCTCACAGGGGAATTCAACCAGGTCAAGGTAAGGTCTCCCACAGACACCTTCATGTCAACTATCCTGCTGCAAGTCTGGCAAACCTGTGGATCTTTTACAGCCACCAAGGAAAAAAAGACTCCATGCAAATTCTAAACAAGTATCTTCATGGCATCTCTGGCCAAGAAGATGCTCAGAGGGCTGGAGAACCCCTGCTATGGAGACAAGTTGAGAGAGCTCGGGTTGATCAGCTTGGAGAAGAGAAGACTGGGGACAACCCAGAGCCCCTTCCAGTACCTGAAGGGGCTCCAAGAGAGTTGGAGAGGGAGTTCTGACTAGGGCATCGTGTGACAGGACAAGGGTTAATGGTTTCAAACTGAAAGAGGGCAGATATACATCAGATATTAGGAGAAAATTCTTCCCTGTGAGGGTGGTGAGCCCCTGGCACAGGTTGCCCTGAGAAGCTGTGGCTGCCCCATCCTGGAAGTGCTCAAGGCCAGGCTGGATGGGGCTTGGAGCAACCTGGGATAGTGAAAGGTTTTCCTGTCATGGCAGGGGTGATGGAATTAGACGAGCTTTAAGGTCCCTTCCAATCCAAACCATTTTATGATTCTGTGATTCTACGATATGATTTTTTCTATTTGATCTGGGGCATTATGGCTTAATTAATTCTTACCTGCTTTTGCATCTAATTCTGGTTTTGTCTTTTTTTTTGTGCGTTTAAAAATGTCCCCAGGAATGATACAGCAGGATGCACTGGAAGTCGGTGGCTAGGCAGCCTCCTCCTGGAGCAAAAACAGAGGGTTATCACACAAAGGAAAAAAAATCATATGCATACACACACATATATGTACACACAGAGAAAGAGCTCCTTAATGCTGCAGAACATTGACAATCATACTTAAAATCACCAGAAACCATAGCTTGTTTTTCTGAGGACTCCTCAGAAAAGCAGTCATAACTCCACAGTAACTCCTGAACCAGAGAAAGTCCACAGTGGCTTTGGGCTTGAAAGTTGTAGTTTAAATATGCTTCAGAAAAGCCATGACTTCAAACTCAAATCCTTGCTGTCAACAGCTGTTTCATTCATGGAATTACCATTCATTCTGAACTGTGCAGCTCCCAACACGCCATCAGAAAAAGAAATAAGCACATGAAAATCAGAAGTCTGTAGTTAAATTTTATTTATCAGTTCTATTGTTAAATTACACAATCAAAGTCAGTGGATTGGCCTGTAAATCTACACAATAAGACAGCGTCTACGGTGGAAATCAGTAGAATTTGATATGGTTATGACAAAATGGTATCCTTATATTCATACATCCCCTATATACAATAAACAGTATACACAAAGAAAATGCAACTAGTCTCTGTAAACCATGCACACCACAGCATAAAAACAAGATGCACCTCCTGCAACAGGCCTCCAGCTCACCCATGGTTAAGTCCTGTTTACAGCAGTGCCTTTCAGTTTTATTTTCCCCCGTAAAAACCAAAATACAACCGAGACATCATATTGACAACTGCAGTTCTCATTAAAAAAAAAAATAAATTGCTGTACACGAAGTTATTCTCTTCTCAAAGCTGCTAACGCAGGGTATTGGTTTGTTGCTGCTTTGCTCTCCACTTGCCCCCAGCAGGATTTCTGCCCCCGGGGCTGCCACACAACATCAGATGGAAAACGGCTTCCAGGTAACTTAGGCGTGGAGCCGTAAGATGGTTTTAAAGCCTTCTGCCTCATCTTCTGCCCCCCTGCCTTCATGGTGTATAGAGTATTACAGGTGAAAGGCAATAGTGCAAGTGAGCCTTGTAAGCATCATGTCCACGGGGACACAGAGGGCCCTTCCCGGGTGCCTCCATCCGCGCACCCGCTCCGGGATCTCCGTTCAGTGCCAAGCTTGGGAGCGCTGCAGGCTGCGTACGGATTCTCTGAACTTGCTGAATGTCTAGCCCAAGCCTTGCAGAGGTTTTTTATTTTTTTTGCATAGAGATTTATAGGAGCCCCTCGCACCACCTGCCCCGTCTGCTCTCCCTGTCGGTCTGGGTGAGGCCGGAGGGCTGCGGGCGAGCCCAGTCCGGCTCCAGCTCTGCACCCTTGTGTCCCAGCAAAGCCTGCTCGGGAGCAAGCTGCCACACCCCATGCATCACAACACCTTCTCATCCCATGTAACTATGGCTATGGTAAAACTGGCTTCCGTCATTTTCACTTCTCGCTCATCTGTCATTGCTAAGAAGGGCTCAAGAGCATAGGAAAAAAAAAAAAGCCCTGTTCTTATCTGGTGTAGCAAAGATTTACTGGAAGTAAATCCTAATTCAAGTGTAAATCTACTTCCATTAAGCAATTCTCTTCATAATATTGCTGGGATTAGAGAGTTTTATGACTTTTTAAAGACACTACACAAATATCCGCAACATAATTTCATCTAGTTTATACCACCAATTATTAAAGAATGATAAATTCAGCATTATGTATTCTAATGGGTAAGAAAGACTTAAAATGAGACACTGTCACAGGATTATAATTTGGAAAAGGCTTTATGAAACAAACATGAGAGTGTGCTGTAACTTTTCCAGAATGGTTAAAATCATACTGCCCTGAAAAATTCTCAAAACAGTGTCTATAACATTGGCATTGAGTTCAGAAAAGTATGTATGATTTTTTTTTCCTTTTTTTTAATATGAGATAGACCAAGCTTAAAACTCTAAACAGCAGTAGGTAGAAAAAGTTTAAAATTTTAAATATTTATATAACTAGAGAAATTACTTCTATTCATTTTAAAAGCCAATATTATACATAAAACTAGTCAATAATTTTTCTAGACCTTTACTGTTCCCTTCATTGTCCATTCATTAACTTGGTAAATATCATAAGCAGTCAGTGCCCTTGAAAACACATTGTTAAAATAAAGATAAAATCAAAGGGAAAAGGTTTTGCTCATATACTGTATTGTGAGAGTATGCTAAATGCTCGTTATTAGGAAATGAGCTTGCTTCCCAGATAGAATTCAGCCGAGCATCATAAACATTTTCCAGCATCCCATTTTGTACTCATAACTAATTTAAGGATATTTTTTTTCTTTCTTTTCTTTTAAATAAATGTCCAAGCAAACATTTCCGATGAGCCGACTTGGCTCCTGTATTTCATAAATAATCCAACAAACCTAAAAAGGACAATTTAATTACGCGCTAAGATTAAGTGTTCCACGTACAGTACAACATTTACTGCAAAGGCAACTGCAAAGGCAACATTTTAACCTCTTTTTGCTTCGGACCCTCAAGAAGCGCCGTTTGTCGTCTCCGATTTGCAGGTTGGGGTTGGGCCCCGCTTCGTTTCGGTGCCCGGCGAGTGCCCCCCACTACCGCCGCCACCGCTCCACGTTCCCTATGTAGTCAGTGCTGGAGCTGTTCTCTCCCTGCTCCCTCAGGTGTGCCTGCTTCGCCCGCAGGATCTTCCGCTGCTCCTGGCGTTTCCGCCGCGCCTCCTGGTGCTCCTTCTGCCGCATGTACTGGTACCGCTGCAAAAACAGGTCTTTTGCATAATCGTACAATTCCATGTCTAAAAAATTGAGGGCCTCGATGCGCTGCTGAGTCTGCTTGTCTATCTCCACGCTGGAGGCCCTTGTGCTATTGTACTGCGTGAATGGCGAGATGAAGTTCATGTTGAAAGTCTTCTCAAAGAGATACTGAGTCTTGCGCTGGAATTCGGTCAGGCCGAAGAAGGCCATGCGCTTCAGGTTCTCCTTGGCACTGTCCAGCAGAACCTTATTTCTCTGCTCCTCAGGCATGACTGACAGGTTGTAGCATCCCACCAGGCTGAGGTCGGAGAGCATGCGGACCTGGCGGTTGTTGGCCAAGTTGTAGGGGCAGTCCATGAACTCCTGCAGGGAGCAGCCCGACCAGTCGTCCCCCGTGTAGCAGCTGGGCAGCTCCTCGGTGGTCGGGGAGCGGCCATCACAGACATGCAGGGACGCCTTCCACGTCGCTCCTCGCTGGACGTGGCGCCATTCGCTCAGGTATCGGGAGACGGGGTCACGCAGGATGGTGATATAGTAGAAATTCCTGCCAAGAGGAGGATAAAACAGAGTGTTTAGTCCCCCCCATGTGTCGCCAGCACACAGCGCATTGATGTTCAATAGGAACTCAGAGATGCACTTGAGAGGCTTTACAGAGCCCTGCTGCAGCGCGCTCCTCCACGTGCTCACCTCCACAGCGTGAAGGATGGCTGAACAAACTCCTGGGGGGAGTGGGAAGGCTGTTATGTACCTGCACACACACAGCTGACTCTGTTTAACAGGTGTTGTCTCTACAAAAGTGAAGGGAACCCACAATTTCCCCCTGTGCTGGGCTGCCTGTGTGGCAACGTGCTCCTGCTGGTGTCCCAACTGATGCTCTCCTCAGACCTTGGGAGAATAATCAAAGTATCTCCCAGGATGTAAGCCCCAACCCAAACAGGACACAGGTAGCTCTGGCTCTTTTAATACAGGACGGCAACAATGAGAGAGGAGTGCTAAGTGACTAACAGGAAAAAAAAGGATGCATTGCAGAGTTTTGTAAGAGAAAAGGTTTCCAAGGGAGGTGCTGGCTTCGGTTTGGAGCAACAGGATGGTGGCACATGCAGGACATGTGGTGCCCCAGGGAACCCATCAGCTGGAAAAGCTGCAAGCTCAACCACAGGTATAGGATTAAGAGCTCACTGTGGGTTATATATTAATATCCACCATCAAACACCATGTTGTCCACTGTCACAGCCTAAAGTCACGCAAAGAACATGTTTTTTGCACCTCCACTAACATGACCATGGCCTCAGCGATGGTGCTGGAGGAACGCTGCCAGGATACCAGCCACCCAATTAAGTGAATGGAATTAAAAGTAGCTCAATAAGCAAATTGTTCTGCCAGGGAAGGCCACTCCTCCAGTACAAGGACACTGAGGAGTGTGTGCCCAGGAGCCCTGAGCCCCTGGGGTGTGATCATTCTGTCCTTGGTGCTGTGCAAGGAGATGAAGACATTCATTTGCTTTCCCAAGTGGCATCATGACTGGCCACCCCTCAGTCAAACTTTTGTTCCCTATCGTTTGCTTCAGCAGAAAAGCCACTAGATGTCAATGTTTTACAGAAAATTGTCTCTGAGTGGACTGAAAAATGAATCACAAGCACCAAAAGGATCCAACAGCACAGAGAAAAGGAAACCTGGAGAGTCACCATTCCTCTTCCTATTTAGAACATCCACGCTCATAAATGATTTAGTAAGTAGAAAGTACAATAAACATGCACATCCAAATAAAGCCAAGCAGCCCAGTTCAGCATCAGTGGCTGGAAACAACAGCATCTCATACTCAGAACCAGGACACCACAACTGGCACCATCACTATCCCCATCCTCACCTGAGTGCTGCTGCTGCTGCCCCTCCTGCCTCTGAGGGATTTGGCAACAGATTCACAGAACAAAGGGAGCCAAAACCCTGCCATGACCCCAAGGAAGGTCCTTTTCCCCAGAAGTGCCATTCAATGATTTCACTGAGAGTCGGAGGTAACAGGAAGCAAGAACAAAGCTCACTTTCATGAGTGAGACCTCTTCAAGACCTCTGTCTTAGCAGGTTTCTGGGAGCATTGGAGAACCGACCTGCCAAAGGGAAAGGGCTTTCCACGAGCACCATCACCTCAACCAGTCACTCCCCCAAGCAGGAGCTGTCCCTGGTCATGCTTGTGCCACAAGCTCCTTCGGTGCAGCAGCAACACAACCTTGTCAGGGTCCCCAACATGGGAAACAGGGCATCTCTGGGGCAAACCCCAGCCCCTTCTTCGAATTCTGTCAGGACTCTTCACCCTCGGATCTAGTTTATTGGGATACTGCACTAAAATAATGACCCAACCATACAGCAATAACCTCTGCACTAACTATAGCAACTAACATTCAGCAACAAACCTCTGGTGATTGAGGAGGCAAAAGCAAAGCCGTGCTTATCCCAGAGCTGGCCCATCATCATTTCAGCAAGGCTGGCAGGGGAGTGGGGTGCAGGCACAGGGGTGCTGCCAGCTGAGGGAGAGGGCCAATGAAACCATATGCTCTAAGGTCATCACAGAAATCAATGGGGAGTTAATGCAAGAGGGCAAACAAATCCTGAGCCAAGATCGATCCAGCAAGGGTTTTATTATAGTTCAAACCCTTCAGCCGCTCTCCCTTTGTGCCCTTTGGTCACAGGCAGTGGTGACAAAGCATCTCCCTTGGCTGCTGTTGTAAAAACAAAAGAATGAATAAAAACTTGTGTGTTGTGGAAGAGGTTACATCCTAACGAATCACCATCAGCCTGGGTGGCTGGCGGCCTCATCCCGGTGGATATCTCCATCAGCACCTGTCAGGGAGAAATGCTGCAGTCCAGGGAGACCAGGAGATGAGGCTGAGTAAAGATGCTCACTGGACTCTGCAGTGAGCCTGAAGGTGTCTGGTCTTCCCCCAGCACCCTGTGCTTGGGGATGCCAGGCCATCGCCAGGGCTACTTATGGGATGCCCTAGATGGAGCCCATATCCTACCTGGCCTGAGCACCAGCTCCTTGCAAACATGCTCATGGCTGTTATTTTATTCCATGTTGTTACTTCCCAGGTGAATCCTGCTTTCAAGAAATGACTTAGAGATGCTTTGTCAGCTGCTGGGCCAATCTCAGCTACTTTGTGCATTTTCCCCCCTTCTTAAGTCTGCCTATTAAAATTCTACTGAAAAAGGAGCTGACCCTTCTGCAGAACACCAGCTTTTGGGTTTTCCCCAAGCCATCTCCTCCAAGCTAGGAATCATGGCAGCTCCAGGAAAGCAGCCATGCTGCTCTGCATTCATCTGAACTGAGCTTCAAAAAGTCACAAAAGCTTTAATGCATCCTCAGGTCAGAGCCGTGCCAGAGATGGAATGGGCCATCAGCACTCTGAGCAGCATTCTGCTGCAACGGGGAGGAAGACTTAAAGCTTTGCAATTATTTTTAGCTCTGTACGTAACAGCTTGTTCTGTCATCTTAACAAGGGGGTGTTGAGCTCCTGCCCATTCCTTGAAGCTTGTGCTTCAGAGTCTGAGACAACATGTTTGCAGGTAGAGCTCAGACTGCTGTGAATCGTCTCTCCAACTTAGAGTTGCACTCACTGGAAAAATGGCTTTTCTGACAAAGTTGAGCTGGGTGCCCATGAAGCAGAAAACAAAAGGAGCTCCAGGGCAACTCACAAAGTAGGCTGACCCTGGAGGCACCAGGAATGTGAGATGGTGTGACAGTCACTTGTTTCTGGTATCTCCCTGAGCTACCAGGTGGCTGTTCCCCTTTCCACACCTCTGCCAAACACAGGGGAAGAATGAAAATCCCTTTTTCCAAGTGAGTGAACTTTTTTTTTTTAAATGAATCCTTGTATCAACCTTCTAATTGCAACACTAAAGAAAAAAATTGAAGTCCCAGTGAGGAGGTGTGAAACCCCAGGGGATGACAGTACTGAGTAAAGCCAGAGACTTCAGAGCCTGGAGAAGCTGCCAGTGAAGGGGTACACAGGTACCCACACCACAGTGCTCAAGGGGCTATTCACCTGCAGAGCTGCTCTGCCAAAAAGGTGAGAAGGAGGTCACTCTGCTTAAGCATCAAATAGGTCAGAATTTCCTGAAGTCAGGGTACACCTCATCCCAAACCCACTGCCTGGCTGTTTAATTGCTTGCTGAGGTTGAGGGAGGCTGGAGGTCAGACACTGGCAGCTGCCATGCCTTCAGCCTGGAAACCTGAGCCTGGCTTGATGGAGCTATGAGGTAAGGAGCTGGAGAGGGGAGCTGAAAGCTGAACATCCACTCACCATTACATCCATTAGCAAATGGATCAGTAGGTGAGTGACTGAGTGACCTTTTCCCATTTCTGCTCAGAAATGAGGCTATAGCAAGAAGTGCTTTGTAGGCCACAGGGGGTGAGAAACCTACAGCCTTTGCACAGGGAGAACTGCAGCCCTGGGAACATCCCTCCAGGCTATGCTCGGGGGCAAACTAACCCAGGAAAACACAGCTTTAGCACAGGGCTTCAGAAGCAGAGCTGTGATTTCCAGGGAAAGTACTGGGACAGTCCCATTCACCACGCAAAAGTAAGGCTACGTTTTAAGCTGGCTCAAGCACACCAGTTTGTATCTAGGTCAAGCTCATACAGATGGTAAGCCTGGCTAGGACATTTGGAGTTGCAAACGGGGCTTGTGCAGTGAATAGGAGGCAATTTTGAACAAGTGCCTCCATCTTTTGGGTGAAGATGGAGACAAGGAAATATGGGAACGTTTCCCATTCTGAGTTTTTTTCCCCCCTGGTCCATGGGCTTTGTGGCACATTAACAGGGCATATTTTGAAAGGAAAGTTCCCTCTGAATGGGCAGGGGCAAAGGGACAGACCAGATTTGTACCACATCCAGCAGAAGTGCAAATAAAATGAACTAAAATCCTGCAGCACAGATTCTGCATATCATGCAAAGGATTAAGGACTGAGCTACCAAAAAAAGAGAAATAATCATAGGGTTGGTGCTCCGGCACCAGAAACAATGCACAATCACCAGAGCCAGCAAGCAGCACAAGGACATCGGTGTCCTTCCCTTGCTCCCCACAAACTGCTCACGCTGCTGAATGAAAATCCACAGAGCTCATTTATGAAAGGGTAGTCACACACTTATTCTTTTAAAAGCTGAGAAATTTGGGGTTTTTTTGAGACAGCAACTTGTCTGACTCAGCTCATTTGACCAGAGGAAGATGCTCCTACACTGTGGCCACGTGCACAGACCTGAGACACCATCTCCTTCTCCTCCACTGCTCCCAGCAGTGAACTGAAACTGTGCTGCAGGCAGGCTCCTGCACTCCCCCCCTCACCCCACAAAGCTCAGAAAACGTCCCCACTTGGGATTATTTGACAGCAAAGTCATGGACAATGATGGAAGGTCAGGATCATGAACGGCATGAGTCTCACACTCCTTGTTCTGCTCTCAGAAACCCTCCCTACACAGCTCTGAAGCTGCTGATGGATTTTCATCTTTGGCAGAGGGTCTCCCCGCCGATCAATCATTCCCACCACATCTCTCCGAGAAGTCAAACTCAATTACACCACGTCAGGTGCTGAGTGCTTCGCTCCCAGAAGGTGAGGTTAATTCCCATCAAGAGTGGCCCACTGAGAATTTGATTTGCTAATACCGCAAATTGTTCTTCCAACAGAAATACCCCTGCTGCCTAATTTGTTAGAGGCAGGCATCTGTTTGGAGATCACTCAGAGAGAGGCAAAGCATTCATTTAATACTGTGACTCATCCCGATTCTTAACGAACTTTGTCACCTAGAGACACAATTAAAAGGACAGGGGTGAGCATCCTGGTGACAGCCTCTCCTGCCTCAACCACCCACGCTTGGAACCTCCCCCCAAAATGGGAATACTTCTTCCCTGCCAAGAGCTGTTCCCACAGAGCACAACTCACAGTGATGAGGCCAAAATATTTGGCAAGCTCACTGAGGCAGTGCTGGGAATCAAATGTTTGCATCCACTCCAGATTGGTCCCAGATGCTTCGCAGCACTGATGTGGAAGGCAATGGCAGCAGCTGAGAAGCATCGCCTGTGGGCTTCCTGCAGTGCTCCCAGTGCTCCAGGCCCCACACACGAGGGCAACAGGCCCCACCTTGGACTGGGTGATGGGCAAGGGGGGCTGTCATGCCCTCCATGAGCTTCAGGGAGAAGATCTGATGCCCAGTGTCCCATGGCTGCCTCCATGCCCTGGATCCACAGCTGAGCTGCCCTTGCCAGATCCTCCCCTGCCACCTTCCTGGTGCTTGCAAGGAGGTGAGCACAGAGCAGGGTTATCTGAGCAGGTTTTCTCCCCTTCTCTCCTCTGCCCAGGGACCTCAGTGCAGCTCCTGCTAAGCAAACAGACCCAGGGCTGGCTCCTACTTGTTCCTACGAGACCTCTCGTCATTCATTCAGCCATTCCAATTAAACTCAACTTCCAGCTCCACCTCATCCAAAATTCAAAGTATAGTAAAATCTAGATGAACAAATCAACTAAAGAAGTGAAGGATAAAGATTATGGGGAGGGAGAGAAGGAGGAGGAGGAACAAACACGCCCTTTCACTGCAGCAGCCTGCAAAAGTACATGGACTATATTCTTTTACTCCAAGTCTCAGGGTGGCAGAGGCAAATCATGCATTAGCTCTGAACAAGGACCTCGGAGGAAAGGACATAAGTATTTCAGAACCGTGAATTAAAGCTGTTAGCAAATGTAAATTTACATTTCCTCTAAGTAATCATTATGTTTTCACTTCTATCAGCACCCAATGAATCACAGAGATGTTTTGTCTAGAAACACTAATGGTGGGGGTAGGAAGCCAGCAGCCTACCCACAGCAACGGCAGCAGGAGAAAACTGCCAGAGGAACCCATAAAAAGGAGCTGGATTTTTCAAGAACAGCAATTACACCAGCCCATCATTGCCTGTAAAATTACCAAATAGGAAAGATCTGCAGAAAATAAGCATTTCAGGCACAGAGAAAGGCAGCAATTTTGCAGCTCAAGGTACACGTTCATTTATGTGCAGGCATGGCATATGCACACAAAGATAATGAAAATAAGGCTTTAAACAAGTAAAAAATATGCAGCCTCACACACACACACATGCTCCCAGCTACCCTCACGCACAAACTAATTGTCCACAACGTTGCCTGTGGAGGGGAGAGCTGCCCTGCAGATCTGCCAGAGTGGTATTAATTTCATAATTGCCTGTATTATTAAAATCTCTGCAGGATACCCCTGCTCACAACCAATTCAGCAAGAACAGTGGCCTTTCTACTTATTTTTTTTTGTAGTGGTGCATAAAAAGAGAAGCAAGTTTCTGTTTTTAGACTCAGCAAACAGAAGAGTGACTCAGCCATTGGCGCCAGCCCCCGGTCCACTGCCTCCAGCCCAGAGTCTGGCATGGGAAAGGGTGGCAACGCTGGGCAGAGGGGCCCAGACTCATCCCACCTACCTGACCTGCTGGGAAAAGGAGTGAACTACCCTTTGGAAACACCCATCTTTCATCACAGAGCAGCAAAGCTTCCTACCCGTGAGCTTAATTATATGACAAAGGCATCTTTGGGCAGCAGATGGAGGGCAGCAGTGGTGCCAAGACCCCAGGCTGCACACGGGAGGTAAAAACCAAGGAAAAGAGAGAAAATGTGACAGAACAGCATCAGCATAAGAACGTGCCATGCTTCCCTCATGCTGGATGATGAGCTGCAGTATGGGTGATGCTGGATTTGTGACGCTGGCCTCGGCAGTACACAAGGCCTTGGCTTTGGAAAGTGCCTTTCTTGTCTAGGCTGATTATCCCTTAAAAACACAGGAGGCAGAGCTGAATTTTGCCCTTAATACACACTAGGAAAAGTCAAAGTGTGAGCAATGTCTTTTGAAACATCGAGCTCTGAAGCCCACAGAGTAGCAGGAGCACCTTCCTACTCCCAGTGTGAGGAGCTGTCCCTGTCCCCTGGAGCTCACATCTCCCGGAGCTGCATCACACAGCATCTTCCAGGTGTGGCACAGCATCTCCCCGAGCACAGAGCTAGCTCACAGATTCATTAAAAAGCACGGAGTTATCCCAAAGCAAAAAGGAGCCCACTGCAACAGAGCCGGTGAATAACCACAGGATGCTGCCATAAATCAGATCTTTACAACAGTATTTACCCCATCTAAATGCTGCTGCAGGAATTGGTTTCAACGCGTAACTGATATTTTTGCGGCGGTGAAGATCGAGGTTTCCAAAGCCTACACTCCATAAGCAGCGGTTTACAGAGAGGGAATAGTGGCAGTTTTTCATTTTCCAGAGTCCACTCACCCTTCCAAGAATCTTAATGCCTCATTGATTCATAATACAGTACATAAAGATTTCATTTTTTCTTGCACACAGTGATATATTATGGAGGCAATCTATTTTGCCACTGAAAAGTTTGCTTAGTAGAGAAATTTGGAGTTTTGACATTCAGGAAATTACAGTCATCTGTAAAGCACGATTGATATGCCAAGGCTAACATTTTCATTGCGCTTATGGAGCCAGAATAACTACGCTAAAATATTTATTATATTAAAAAAAAAATTCCAACTTCTTGTTTATAAAAAGCATATATTTAGCATTACAGAAAAAAGCTTTATCCTTCTATCCGTATATATTTTAGCTACATCCTAAATGCGCAAAGCCCCATACTGTCTGACCAGATGAAAATGCTTTTAATAATTGAATAAAACCAATACTTCAGAAAGGCTCTGCTGTGTCCTGTGCGTGCAAGCAGAGGGCACGAGCTGATGCATGGCTGCACGGACCAGCACGAAAGCAGAGAAATGAGACAGAGGCTGCCACACCAAACCTGCACGATGTCCCCTGGGACTGGGAACACTTGTCCTGCCAGCCACCAGCCACCCACAGACTACACGTGAAGCAGGAGATCACTGAACCCAGTGTGCTTCCCTTGTAAGTTTTGTGGCTAATACGATCTAGAAGGAAGCGGGTGCAGAGGGCTCCTCCTGTCTTAGCTTGACACACACACTTTTCTTTTTCACAAAGGCATGAATGTGTATTTAGAAGTTGTGATTTATCCTATTTCCTGAGCACTCGCTGCAATTTCCTAATCGCTGCTTGAACTGTAGTAACAGCCCTCCCAATTCCTTTGTATATGAAAGTACCTACTATTGAACATCCCCGCCTCAACACTGGAGCTCTCAAGGAAAAGATCATGCATCAGCCCCAAGAGCTCTGCATATCCCACAATGGGAAATTAACTCCAGAGAGGTATTTATAAAATCATTTGTTACTATATCAGAGCTCAATCAATTCTCTTCAATAATACATAAAAGGGGGAGGTTTGGCTCACACAAAAGAACGTAAGGCTGATGGTAATTCCTTCACAAGCCATTTGCAGATAATCTTCCCCTACGCTGGTTAATACATCCCACGATAGGTTACACAGAAGTGCTTTTAAAAACATGATATATAGCATATAAAAGAGGCACATGAATGTAACTTTTTTTGCTTATCATAATTACTGGGCATATAGAAATCCAAGGAAAATCCCTCCCAGTCTTTCTAAAATGTTGTCAAAGGCAGGGATCTATTGAAAATGTCTTTGCAATGTAACTAATGAACTGATACTAATATATTCTCAGCCTGATGCTAAAAGAGGGATGGAGGAATGGACAGTGTATTTACAGCTGCAACTTGCTACAGTTTTAATTTCAGCTCTCATTGATTCCACTGAGCACCATGAGACTGTATAATGAAGAAATCTGTATCAATTGAAAATACCAAGTGTGCTTCTGCCCCACTAGGGCACTCCAGTAATATCATGTAATGGAAGGGGATTCTCATTTAATTGAATTGGAAATGAAACACATATTAGCTAAGAAAACTTAATCAGTGCAATAATATTAAAATGGGCCACTCAGACAAACTATACTGATTAAGTCACTTGCAAACATTTCCGTAATCATCACTGAGACTTGTGGCGTTAATGATTTAACTCACTTTTCTACTCCAGGGAACAAAACTGTAATTTCATAGCAGACAATTAGAATATTTTAAACCCTCTCTTACACATTACAATGCAGTCTTCCAGCAGAAGAACAGGACCAGATATTGCAAGGATACGTCCTGAGCTCTGACATACAAGAAGGTCTGCATGGATGCTGAGATGTCATCAGAATGTTTGATTTAAGATGTGAGACAGCCCTGAAAGCACCTCGCTGGCTGGCAAGTGTTTCTGAGGCTCTCACTGCAGTTCCTCCACAGACTTCATCTTAAATCCTGACTAGTTACCGATGGCACAGATCAATGCACTGCGACACTGAGTTCCAACTGCCTCCCAGCAGACCAGGATTTTAAAAATCATATTCACACACAGCTGACATAACTGGATTTTAAATTTTCATGGAATAGCATTTCCAATAGCAATGGACTACTTTCTACTTCTACTACTTTCTAACTGTAGCATTGAGTGCATTTCTAATAAAACTCTGTGGATGCATTTGTTGTGTCAAAGCTCAGTTGGGAGGGGTTTTGCATCAGCTAAGCAAGCAAGACTAAGTAAACATTAAGGATGTGCAGAATATCTTGTTTCCCGTGTCTGCTAGGTTCCACCCCAAACATTTAGCAAAAGCATATTTTACTCAGTCTGAATTAGGACAATGTCCTTAGTTAGCCATTTTAACAGAAAATGCCACTTTAGCCCCTTATACAACCCTGAACCAATGCAGGGGTGCCTCCATCATATCATACTCAGAGGAGAACCATCCACACAGTCCAAGCATGTGATGTGTCAGGAAACTGGAGACTGAGTTGGCAAAACCTCATCAGATGCTTTCCTGGGGGTCAGCAACAGCACATTCAGCACAGGAATCAGCTTGAACACATAGCATGGTTTTGGATTTCAGATGCCTCCTCTATTGTTAATTAATCTGTAGCATTAAGACAATAAAAACCCTACTTGTAGACAGTCAAAAGCAAATTCAATTTTTGCATCTTTTCAGTGCCATGAAGCAAACTCCAGCCAAGTGGCAGCTGGTCTGAGGCCACCACAAAGAGGAGAGGCAGCAACCTGGGCTGGGCAAGCAGAGAAGCCCAGCTCCTCTCTGCGCCAGCAGAACTGGCACCACTATGCAAAGAGCACCTGATTCCACTGCCCACAAAAAATGTTTGCCTTTTGCTCTGGCTCTCTCACCACGAGGGTATCACAAGCTTGGGTCAAGATCTGACCTTTCTGAGTCGCTTCTTTCTGTGGTCCTTTGAGCCCTGAGCTCCCAGCCCTCACCATCCACAGCCAACCAAACAGGCAGTACTTTGAATCCTCAGCTGGAAGAATGTCTTGCTTTGGTTAGCTGAGAAACCTTTAAACCAAGCTGATTTCAGCTGAAGCCAAAGCTAACCTACCCCTGTCAGAAGAAAACCAGAAGAGGCATCACCAGCCAAGCCCCAGCATGATAAACCTAAAGCAAAATAAATCACAGGACATTCAGGGTCATTCACTAAGGTTCACAGCTCCTTCTAAAAGCATCTGCCATTGCTCCTACTCCTCTAGCCTCCTCCTCAAAATATGGAGGAAAAACAAAAAGGAAAAAAGAAAAAACAGAAAAAATCAAAACTCCTGTGAGCAGCAGGAGATGGTTCAGAACAGCATCATTCCTATCTGTGAGCATCTCTTGAATGATTTTCAGAAGACACAGTTCTACTCTTCCATGGATTAGGCTGGCTAAAAATGTGTGTGACATTTTAATTATCAAGTACAAATGTTACTGCAAGCAAGCAATGAAACAGATGGTGTCCTGAATTTTACAGTACAGCCACATTTTCCAGCTCAAATTTACAGTTCACCAATCAGCAGCTCCAAGTTCTGTCTCTACTGCATCTTCCTTACCCATCTGAATCACCACAACCTTGTGATGCCAGGAGGGCAGCTCTGGGAGTGGAAATTTGACCCAACAAGCAAATGCACAGTGTGTTTACACTCACTGGAACTTCTTCCTCATTGAACTCCATTAGTATCAGTTATAACTCCCAAGATATTCTCCTATTCCCATCTTGTGTACCCAGCAGTCCTCCCAGAGGGTGTCCCCCAAGGGAAGGGATAGGATGGAATGAGTGTCCCTTCAGAATCCATCAGTGCCAAGTCCCACAACACCAGGGAATAACAGAGCAGAAAAGCCAGAAGCTTTTCCATTCACACTTGTTGGTCTACCATCCTGCCAAAAAAATGCAGTACCTAAGATAAGAGTTGCACTTTCACATGGTTATTTCCCTCCTCTTATAAAACATGAAATATAATTCAAGAAACAATTCAATGTGCCACACAGGGGAACATCATCACATATCACACAATGTGGCAGGGGACAAGGAGGACCTGGGACTACTTTCAGCTGATCACAACTCTACAAACGGACCTTCAGATGTGCCTGAGCATTATCCAGTATTGGATGTAGCCATAGCCCAGAGGAGACCCAGCTCAGGCTGGGTCCACTCTATGACTTGCATGTTTCTTCTATAAATCCCATGCTGAACACAATGTGCACACTTATCTTCTGGATTTACAGTACCATGACAAATGTGGTTCTTATTTTGAGGAGCTTATAATCCAGTTCTTATAACCCAGACAATGCACTAGGGAGGTGGTGTGGGTCCAGTGATTCCTGGGGGGCAGATGCAGCAGCATCCTTGGAGTTCAAGCAGCAAACATGGTGAGCTTTCAGCTGTCACTCCGAGCTGTGTGTGGCCAGGTTGTGCCCTTGCCAGGCTGATGCCCTCATTGAACAGGCTCTTGATTTAACAGGCTGTGGCCAAACTGAGTCCTGGAGAGCTTTCCTGATACTCTGCTCCATTCATCTCCACTATAGGGAAGCCGCTGCTGGGGCTTATGGTGTCAGTGCTGTAATTACCAAAAGGAAACATTTTCTGGGAAGGTGTCCCAGAAAGTAACACACTGAACACTTCCTCTCACCGTTTGCAGTACTGAGCAATAACTCCTCTCACCGTCAGCACCAGGCTGGCTTCCAGCCAGGTCTCTGAGGATGGGCACCCCTCCTGTCATGCCCCCACACTGGCACAGCACTGGGAACACCAGCTCTGCTCTCACCATTCACCCTTGTGCAGACACCCCTGGGATGTGGCAGTACTCCTGCAAGGACCAGACAAAGAGAGATGATGCATGGGCCAAGGCATAGCCCCTTTGGACCCCAGGCTTTTCCTGTTTTGTTTTGAAATGTATCCAGGAGCGCAAACTCACAGGTGGGGGGGCCAACACCAGCTTTGCAGATGGACAGTGACGCTCGTCTCACCCCGCCAGCAGCAAAAGCATTTGCCACGTGGGCTCTTGCAGGTGTCCTCACTGTCATTTAATCCAGCAATACGTTGGCATCCAGGGGTGGAGATGGTGAGACCTATGGTGGTCCTCTGAGCCCACCTGGAGAACCTCTTCCTAAGGGAACCAAACAGGGCACTTGTAGAGCTGAAGGGATCCAAGGACTGAGTTTGCCTTGGAGCACAGGTGCCTTCACAATCCCTTTCCAGGGAGCCCCTGAACACCAAGGAAAACCCACCTGGGTATCCGATTCCCAGGGAGAGAAGCCAAAGCACTGTCTGGTGTCCCCAGTGCTGGGGTACATGGCCTGGTTTGCAGCAGATCGATGCTTTCACATTTGAACTTAGCAAACAGGTGCTCCAGAGCATGATGA
Organism: Pachyramphus minor; assembly: GCA_013397135.1. Classification (NCBI taxonomy): domain Eukaryota; kingdom Metazoa; phylum Chordata; class Aves; order Passeriformes; family Tyrannidae; genus Pachyramphus; species Pachyramphus minor. Next base: position 1,015,429 of record VYXB01009884.1, on the reverse strand, counting down.
AGTGCACCACAGCAGCACAGGCTTTGCTCTCAGTCACACTGGCAGCTGGATTGCTGCAATAAATAAACCTGAAAATCAACTGTCTGAGCAGCCAACAGCCTCTTCCTAGGTCTCCATTCCTGGAGGGGTTAATCTAAAATAATCTAATTTATTCCCAAATTGCAGGCAGCAGTGTCTTTTCCCATTTAGTAGATTAAGAAACTGTGCTCTACCAAATTTATCTGAACAATTCATTCCCATGGAATTACACTGGGTTTTGAACTGAGGTTGATATACTCTATTATATCTGCAGGCTAAGCAATCCACTGAGGGGCCAGATTAATGTGCAGCCAAATACTACCTGAGTGGGGTTTTCTGGCAAAGCATCTGTGCAGGAACATGAACAAGAGCAGCAGGTGTGAAAGGGCTCACAACAGCGGTGATTTGGGCCAGGGCTCAGATGCAACAGCAGCATCTTCAGTTACATCTCCACCATCCTGTCATTAAAACAGCAGCACCTCCATAACTCATTTCAACATACTGAGACTGGGCTTCTCTTCACATTATTTTAAACAAAATGACACTTTCTCTAGACACTTAAATGCATCCTGGTCTCATCACATCAACGGAAGAAGCATATTTTTTCTGTTTATGTGAAAGGTGATATTGGATGCATCATACATTGAAATCGTTTGCTGGCTTCCTCTCTCGACATAAATAAGGGGAAAGAAAGTCAGAGAGGAGAGATTTTAAAGATGATGTATACATATGCATGACCATTTTCAAACCCAGAACATTATTAAATTCTTTCATATATTCATGTGAGAACTGCAAAAGATTATGAAAGTAAAGATGCTATCACTCATACTTTCCCAGAGCAAGGATTAGGGAGCTTTTCTTCCTAATAACAGTTATATATTTAAATACTATCTGTTTGGCCAAGCCCTAGTTAGTACTGGCCAACAAAGGTGGGGTGTACAGTTCACACCCCAACCTCACAGAATGGACCTGCCTACATGTCCAACCCAAACACAAGGCAAGACTGAGCAAGAGATATCTTATGGCTGTCGGAGCTTTGACCCCTTTATGGTTATCAAATGCCTTTAAATTCCTGCAGTTTCCACAGGTCTGAGCATCCTCTACCAAAAATACATCCCACATGCCCCATCCTACCCCTTGCCAGTTCTCAGAGAGCTGAGCCCAACCAAACGCTGCCTGAGCCACGTTACCCAAAGGCGTTGAGGAAATCTTCTGATTTGCAAGTGATGCTAAATTCATCTAAACAGCTTTATTTATGAGTGGTGTTACATCCCACTTCTTGGGGAGACAGATCTGCCACTAGAATTGCCTTTTCCTGCCTGCAGAAGCTGTAACTCTGCATCAACATTACACAATTATTCTAAAAACACTATTTAGATAGTTCTATAGTAATGGGTATGTACACCAACCCCAGTCCCGCAGAATTTGCATAGCAGAATTTTTTATCATGCTTCTTAAAGATTAATAATTTAAAGCAAGTTGTAACTGTGCTAAGATTTAGTCTTATGTTTTCATCACTGCTTTATATTCTCATAAATATCCAACATTCCCAAGTATATAGGAATCTGAGATGCTATTCAAGAGGAAAAACTGCAACCAATATATCTTCCATTTATGGAATTGAATATAAGATCATATTCAAAGTGCTGCATTTACTGACTGATTTTGAATACATAAAATATATAGCCACTGCAAATTCACCTTTCATTGCAAAGCTTTGTTCTTGTAGTGACATAACTTACTGCCAGATTAGAGCCCCAAGTACAGCTGGACCGTTTTTCATGTTCTCCATTCCCACAAACACGACTGGGAGACAGGTCGTGCTCTCTATCAGGGTTGTGCTTAGCACACAGCAATATTGCAACACGTCCCATTAGAGTTATGTCTGCTGAGACTGTGAGCACAGACTTGGCTGCAGGCACCTCCTAATGGAATTACATAATTGGAGGCATGTCATCTAAATCTGAACAAATTGGATTCCCTTGTCATGCACTATTGAATCAGAACGGAAAGAACACTCCATGCTGTTATCTATGGTAAACCAATGGCGGCAAATCCGGCGTCACTAATATTTTGATAATGTGATGTTTATTAAAAATGGGGGAGGAAAAAAAAAATAAGATAAAAGTTTCATGTAAGGCGTGCCAAAATCATGTTGCATGCAAAAATGAGCTCATCTGAGCTTGGCTTCAGACTGGGAATTATGTTAATGGTTTATGACGGTTGCGGTGTTAAGAAGATGTAACAGCAGGACCATGTGAGGCTGGTTGCCTGTAGCAGCCAGGGAAGTGCAGACAAGGACTCGAGACAGGCCCTGCCACCAGGTCTACATCTGGCAGGAGCGACAGCCACCAAGGTGTTTGCTCTGCTCCAGTCCCTCCCTCTCAGTCTGTGGCTGATCAGTGACATTAACATTCACATCTTGCAACTGAATTCTCCAGCCCTTGCAATTCATAAGCATGCCCTGCTTTTCGTTTACAAGTATATCAACTTTAATTTGGAATTACTGGAGGAATCATAATGAGGGAGCAATAACTTTGAGCCCACTGAACTGCACATTCAGGGCAAATTTTCACTGAGTGCTCAGCTCGACCTCTAGCTCTGCATGTATGAAAGAATAGAGGCATTAATTACATTACCAGAATCACTAATCAGCCCATTGCATCTTTACATTTCATCAGCTAAATGCTGGTGCAAAATGAGAGGCTTTTTTTCCCTGTAATTCAGCTCTTCAAGCCTCACCAGGATATTTCCATGAGCACATGGAATGAATTCATTAAGAAAAACAGCAAGAAAAAAGGCAAGTAGGAAAGAAATTAATTCTGATGCCTTCCAGAATTCATGGTTCTCCTAGTTAATTAATTGTGGGCTGACAGGGGCTCCACTGTCCACACCAGGTCATCAGGGTACCTTGTGGATGGAGCTGGGCTGGGGGGCAGAGCACCGACCCATAGTCCAGCCCAGGGCACAAGGAGTTTGGGTGACAGGACAGGGGTCTGTGACAGCAAGAGAAGTTGTCTGCAGTACAATTCTATCTGGGCTGGTGTCCTGCAGAAGTTCAGGTTTCAATATCCCACCAGCACGCTGCACACTAACACCACCAGCTCCGCTGCCCCAGCTCCGGCAGCACTGCAGTCCTGCAGGACTGTGCCAAACACCTATTTATGTGTGGTGTGAGGGAGAAACACTGTCAAATCACCAAATCACCTCAAGTTGTGAGAGCACGCAGCAGGGGGGAAAGTGTTAACTACCTACTGAGCCTCTGCCTGTAGATCAAGACCACGAGGAGAGAGCTAAACATCTACTGTGTGCTCTGGGGTCTGAGCATCCCCCCGGTGGCAGCACAGGATCACACCACAGAGCTCCAGCATCCACTGGATGCCTCGGCAGCCCCTTCCAGAAGAGACCCCAAAAAAACTGTACCCCCAAAATCTATAACCCTGTGCAATTGCCTGCTCTAAAGGGCCATTAATCCATATGGACAAAAGAACAGTTTGAAGAGTAACTGCTCCTTAGGGCTGCCCAGCACCGTGTTTTGAGCCAAGTGGGTTTCTCCTGCCCATGGGTGGGAGCAATGCCACCTCACTGCCAATTCAGCCACTGAGCTCTCAGGGGTAATTGTGCCCCAGAACTCAACAAACATGGTGATGGTGGTAGGAAAAGTAGCAGTGACAGGAGAGCCCATGCTCCAACTGGGACTGTCCCACCACTTCTTCAATGCCACCACCAAGTCCTGCTTTGATGGCTCATCCAGCTCAAAATATTGCAATAATATTTAGTGACATTTCTAGATATACAATGAGGGAGAGGGAAAAGGAAAATCACAAACCAGATCAGTATTTTGCAAGCATTGGCAATGCCTGGCACACCTTAAAACTAAAGATCACTGAATTACACTGACACTACCTGATCTCTAAGTCTCTTTGGGATTAAATCTGAGCAGTTTCAGTATCTCTGACTAGCTGTGTGGATTGCTCACCCTGGCACTTCCCTGCAGGAGCACAGTGGGGACCTGCACCCAAACTCCCTGCTTCCACAGCTCACATCATGGCAACTGTGCTAAATAAATTGCAAAAGATATTTACCTGCTCCTGTTCAGGGCTGGAGTATCACAGGGGAGTCAACTGACCACAGCTCAAGCAAAACTGAATGGGATTACTGACCACAGCACCCCCAATTCTCTTATCAAACCGTCTTTTGTTAATCTGCAGCTTCAGCCTTTTCTGCCACCAAGTTGTGACCTTCCTCCCCACACTCATCTCCAGACCTCTCCTCCTTGACAGCAGTGCCTTGCTCTCCTTGACCTAAAAGATCCTCTTAAGTGACTGTGGCATAAGATGCAAAAGATCTGAAAGAAAGCCTAAATTACGTGATACACCCTTACATCTTCGCACCAAGCGCCAGCCTGTCTCAGCACATCCAGTTGCACAAATGACCTCAACCTCAACGTTGCTAAGGCTGAGTCTTTGCAGGGCTCGATGACAGTGTGCTAATACCCTCGAGTGACACGACTGACGCCACCAGGCTACGCAGATTCGACACAGTCCTGTTGTGCAGAGCCTGCTGTTTTGGCAACAAACCTGGAACTGAACTAGGGACCTTCAACACGGGCAGAGTCTTGAAGATTTGCTCCTGGCATGAGAGCAGGGAACTGGGGCTGATGCCGACTTTTAATCTGATATGGCTTAGAAGAAGCCATGACGAACATGCCCTGGGGCAGTGACATGGAGTCACGGCGATTCACCACCTTCTGCAACACCAGTTGCAGAGCTGAGCCTGCAGAGCCCTCAGCCCACCTGGGCTCACCACAGCACTGTCGCTGCTTTGCACCAACATGGACAAAACCCTCAGAGCATCACAGCCAGGGAGGGGAGGTGGGAAGAGCACATCAGGATGCTGAGCAACAGAAATGTCCTCAACACACTGGCAAGAACAACATCCACTGAGGTGGGAGACGCCAGCATACCAGCCATGACCCTGTACACCCAACATAACATCATTAAAATTGGCATTTTAACTCCAAAACTGGTGCTAGGATGCTGGTGCTAGCAGTAATGAAGGTAGCCACGTTTGTTACCTGGCAGGCATTACCACAACTCTCCAGGGCAGCTCCAAAATTCAGAAACCTTTACTCATCCATAGAGGGTTCTGAACCACCTCCTTGCACTCAGTCTCCTTTACATGAGAAGTATCAGCTTGTAATAAATACAACTAATTAATATTACTAATTAATGAATTGAAGCAAGGGTAGGGAGCTACGAGAACATTGTTTTTGATAGGTATGAGATGCAGTAACAAGAGCCAGCTGGAAAATGGCTTTTCAGGAGCTTTTACTAATTTGATTTTCTATCAAAAAAGCTTTTTTTTAAAGAAAAGATTATTATAAGAATAGAGTGAGAAAACTGCTGTCCAGTGCTCCCAGTATCACTCACCCTTTCCTAAAAGAGATGCTGTAGGGCTTTAGTGGACATGAGGGAGTCCAGATGGGAGAGGGATGGCATGTGCTTCAATTAGTGCTCACACCTCTTTAAAATCAACTGACCATGAGACATAAACCCTCCGAGGAGAAAGTCCTGTCAGTGCTCATGGGGATAGTTTGCCCAGAAAAGGCCACACTGGAGTGGGGGTCCACACACGGGCATTATGCTGACCTGGGGAAGGAAACTCTGGGAAACATCCTCCAAAGCGTCCATGGGATCAGGGAGAACCTCTTCCCCCTTCATGGCCAGGGCAGCCATGGTGCCTCCCTTGGATGCTAATTTGGGGATGCTGGTCACCCAGTCAGTAGTGATGCCGTGGCTGGAAGCACACCCAGAATCCAGACCTGAAAATGCCTGGGGTTGGGGGGCGTCTCTGTGTGTGTGTGTGTGTGTGTGTGGAGGGGGGGGGTTACACAGTAATAACAGCTGGTTGGAATAATAAATTAGCACCTAATTAACAGGAGTGTTGGCTGCAAAACACTGAGTTAATGGAATAGAAAAAAAGAAGGCAAAGAGCTGCTGCTGTGAAATAAGGAGATTGCTTTAGAAGCTGCTGCGTCAAGGACATGCCTTCGAAGTTGAGGGTTTAAAAGCTGAAGGAAGAAAAGTGCTTTTGTAGGGTAAAACTTGCCCAGTCCTTACCCAAGGTCGGGATTTGTTTCCCAAGCAGGCATTAGCTCACAGCACTGGTGGGTTATTAAGCTTAGACTCTCCTTGGTAAAAAAAGGGGCTGTAGGGCCTAGAAGTTGCATGCCAGAGGACAAGGTAAGCATTTGGGATGCAGATAATAGAGTCAGGACAAATATTTATTGGGTCAGTAGTTGCTGGTGAGAAAGGGAAGCTATAAAGTGGAGATAACAAGAAATAATGCTGCCACAATGGGAAACTGCACTAATGACTTAACAGCTCTTTGCACCTCTCCATAAAAACCTCCTAAGGGAAAACTCCTATTCACTGCCAAGGAAACAGTGGTGTAAATCTGTTCTCTGCTACATCTGACCCTCCTTGCACTTGCAACAGCTGCCAGACCAGCTCCCTCCTTAGCTTACTGCACTTCTACCCTGTTTTTGGTTCCCTTCTCCACACAAACCAACATAAATACTCTCCCCAGCTTCATGGCAGGTTGCAGCAGCCCTGGTGGAGCAGGGCAGCAGGAGACGCCCCACCATCACTCTCCTGTGAGCTCAGAAACAGTCCCAGCAGGGATATTAGGGCTGGCACAGGCAACAAGGGCGACCTGCACCCAGCCAGACTAGCAACACTCCCCAAACCCCAGACATCACCTGCACAGGCTGTGCACACAAGGCAAACTCAGAATAAGCATCTCCGCTCGGTAGGAGACACTAAGGACACAGCTAAAAAAAATGCCATTTAACTGTCTTTAATTAATATTCTGAACTACAAGCAAGGCTTTAACACACAGCAGGATCACGGTGAAAGATTTATGAGATTGGTTCACCTTTCCGAAGTGCTGCCTTGGGTCATCAGCACAAACTTATCATCAGCCCATACACCAGTGGAGAGCTGGAGCGAGAGGGGAAGGGGAACATCTGCACAAATATGATGTGACCTACTTTTACAGTAATTTGAATGCATATCTGGGAAAAAAACCCACCCTTTAAAATTTTAAGGGAGAATTATAAATCAAGGCGTGACAGTAAACAAGTCGTCTGTGAAGGCGTACTGTCTACCCAGTACAAACAAGAGATTCATCAAATAATAAAATACTACTTTAGAAGAAAACAAGCACAATTATTTTATAATTATGGCTGCTCTAGTCTTCTGAGGGCAGGAAACCTTCCTACCTCCATAGAATCATAATCAAGACTCATCAAAGTCCTGTAAAAGCAAATCAATATCTGCTCTTGGCAGGACGAGTTAATTAATACCGGAGTGCTCTTCTGCATGCTGCCTGGCTGTCAGGCTGACAGCACTAAGTGCAGCTCTCCCGAAATGCTCTGTGAAAAAGCATCTACCACCACTGTGGCTACAGGTGACAAAGGATGCCATGTCCCTGCAGGTCTGGAGGTACAGGCACTGTGGGCTGTGCTCTGCTTTGCAAAGGACACAGACATCCAGGTGGTTCGAATCAGTAAAACGCAATCAACTCTGCGCTTCTCGGGATCCTTATCTCCATCAAACAGGAGACTCAGGCAGCACTGTGTGGATAATTTTATAAAGGGAAATCAAAGCTGTGTCCTTTTCACCACGACTGCACTCGCAGTCCCTGGTCCCTGGTCGCATGTGGTTGTCTGAGGTGCTGTGGCACCCCCACATCAGACACGGTGAGGGGGAGCTGGTTGTTATCAGAGGACCGGCTCGTGCCACCAGCAGTGGTGGGTTAACACTCTGCCAGAGACTTTGGAGGTGCCACTTCAAATACTGGCAGTCAGAGCACAAGCTTTCATCTCTCCACGGCAGGTTCACTGGAGCTCTGTGCCATTTATTGCATGACTCTTCCTTCTCTTTTTTACTTACTATGAGACCTTTAAAATGGAGGTCTTGTCTGCCCTCTGTGATTAGCAAAGATCTTGCAGCCTTCCTAAAAGTGCAGGGAAAATTACAGCCAAGAACATGACAACAGTTAGACCCCAGAGCAGGAAGGAGTGAGGCACACTCAGCAAATTGCTTTGAAGCAAAAGCTCAGTAAAATAGTATTAAACTTATTTTTAGCCTCATTTTCTAAAGAAATCTGCCTCTCACGAACACACTGTCCACCTCCCTCCTCTCTCACGACACTCCTCATAATTTTTTAATTGGTTCCCTTATCTGCAGATTCTGCTGTCAAATTTGGGTGGAAGATAAATAAGCATTGATAAGGGACTTAGGGGAAAACACCCAGCTGGTGATGGAGAGCAGGCATTGCTGGGAGCCACAGCCAGCCCCATGGCACAAGTGCCTCCTTTCATTTGTGCTTGAGACAAGACGGAGATGCACGGTGATTTTTAGCATGGAAAGCTGGCAGATGCAGCAGGGGCAGAACACAGAGGTACTGCTCAATGGCTTTGCTGAACAGCAGCATTCACCACGTCCCAAGAGCGCCAGTGACGTGTTACAGACCTCCTGCCAAGAGCAGCTGATATGTCATCTCAGGCATAAAAATGGGACAAAGATGCAAAACGCCAGAAGAGTAGGAAAAGCCAGTTCTGCCAAGTGCCACTGCTGATGTACTTTTATTGTTGTTTAATGGTTTTCTTGGATCAAACAAGGGAGAAGATCCAAGTGTGCAGAGAGAACTGGCTGTTCCCCGTCAGCAGGAAAAGGCATCAAATACAGAGAAGGGCTCAGCAACAAAAATGCATGGGCCAGAAGAGTACATACCCAGGAGCAATGGGTGAGGAAAGAGGCTGCAGGGTAACAGGAGTGCAGGAACACAGCTGCCTGTCAGCAAAGTGCCTGCTGGAGCCAGGACCAGATCGTAGATGCCAGCATTTGGCTGGGAGAAGCAGTTTTTCTTCGCCTAGTTAGCACAGACTTCACCTGTGTCAGTGTTTTACTAAGAGGATGAGGAGAGATTGCAGACTATTAAGTTTCCACAGGGCTAAGGGGTATTAAATTCCATTGCTGGAGCTCAGGTAAGTGGCTTGGGTAAATACACTCCCCGGCCCGACGCCGCTTGGTCCATTAGATGGTGCTGCCATCATCGTAATCAGAGGGGAGAGTGATCCATGCAGATGCTGTTGTTTATAACCCAGCTCTCATTTCAGTGTGGTCTCCGAGCAGACTGCTCAGCAATGGTGCCAGAAAGTGGATGGGCAGGGAAAGGCTCCACCATCTAAACTCCACCAGCCCTTTTCTTCCATGTACCAGTTCCCTTAGGACCAGACAAGGACAGACTCATTGCATACTCAGACTGGTTTCAGCTCATTTTATCCCCTTCCCTGACATTCCTTGGGTTTTGTTCTGTTCTGGGACTTAAGTAAAAAATAAACACAACCCCCCCAAACCTTTCTGGACCAGCAAGGGCAGCCAGTCCCCAAGAACACCTAGCCCACACTCATCCTTCTGAACCCTTCTGTTCTTCAGAGCTGGTTCACAGCACAGCCAGCTGGGCTCCCCGCTGCCTTTGGCTGAGGAACTCAGTGGGCATCACTGCACCATTCAACATCTGTTAGGGACTTTGCTTCAAACACTTACTTGGCAGATGTGGCTGAGAGGTTCACATTAACCATGAGAGAGAAGCCAAAGGAGCGTGGCAAAGAGCCTGGGAGCAGTTTGGCTGCAAACAGCCAAGCACTCTGGTGCAGAGCTGGCTGACCCAAGACAATTTGCTATTCCGTGTTCTCTGTGCACCCCTGCATCCAGCCAGGGAGTCTGGATACACCTCCCACCTGTCCTACAGTGGCCAAAGGGGGGCTCCCCACAGGTACCCACACCAGGCAGCTCCTGAGGGATAAACGATTCTGTAGGCTCAGGATTTATTTTGAAAGATGCTTTGTGCATCCGTGGTTCTGCAGTGCCCCAGGAGCCAAAGGCAGAAGGAAAGCTGCCCATGCACAGCTCCAGCCTGGTAAACAGAAACCTCCAGCCTCTTCCAGGTCAGTGCATACAGAGATGTCTGTTTGTTTTGAAAACCAAATTCTGTATTAGTTTACAGAGCAAAGGCAGCATTTTTTGCTTTCTGGGCATCTTCCATGACTCTGCTTTAGAGACAAAACAGCTAGAGCAAGCTGAAGAGATGGAAAGGCACAGGGCAAACACACTTGCAGTGAAGTTACCACAGAGCAGTGGGGCTTGGATGGGTCCTGAGCAGCCCCAGGGTGGGATGAGCCCTGAGGAGGACCACGGGAAGGACCATGGCTCCCCTCGGTGCCAGTGCAGGCTCCTTGCCAGTCAGGCAGACTTCCAACCAGACCATCACATCTCAGATATAGGCTTGGGGTCCCATGCCAAGACCATGCAACAGACCGGTGCCCCACAAAACCGTGCTCATACTAGAGGAAATGATCTGATTTTAAGATGAAAGTTCTTGGACTTGGCATGCTCAGCTGCCTTGGTGTACACAAAGACCAGAACCTGTATTCTTGCTACTCTGGGCAGCAAGACTTCTCTGCTCAACAGTCTAAACATTTCCCCAAGCACGTTACTTTCCCCTGCATCTGGTGTTCCTATCACTCTGCTGAAGGAGCCTGTGAGAAAGGAAAATGCCACACACATTCCTTTTTTGCAAACCTCATCTTTTCTGTGGATTTGGCAATTATTGCAAACAACACAGGACGAGTTCAATAGTAGGTGAGTGAAAAATTGGATCTGACAGCCCTAATTGAGCCTGAAGTCCCATTTGCTGAAAATGATCTGGCATAATTAAAAATTCACAACTAGAGACCAGTTGTGAACACTATACATTATGGGTTCTCTGAATTACTCTGGGAAATATACATACACTCTCCAGGCTTTGGTCTTGCAGCCAAAACATCTCGAGCCACATTGATGGAGTCATTTGAGAAGAGTAACTCTGGATTCCAGGGAGGGAGTGAGCTTGTGCTCAGCAGCCACCACCCATCATGGCAAGAGGGCGGCTGTGCAGAACTCGCACCAAGCACAGGTTTCCAAATATCCCTCCTGCTTGTAAGATTTCTTCTGATGCAGTATGTTGCTGTCCCTACACCATGGGGATATGCTCTTCACTACCACATTAAGGCAGTAACAGGACAGCTGCTGCTTTTCTATTCTATTTCAAGTTTCTTGTCTTATCTCAGCAGAAAGCAAAGGGACAAACTTTCCTGCAAGCACTAACGGGAGCAGCTCTGCAAGCTCAGGGGCTCTCAAGACCTCAGCCCTGTGCCTGCTGCTAACACACAATGTTCCTGGTGCCCCAGCACAGACCCATGTGCAACTTAGCAATTGCTTTTTCCTTATTAACATAATTGGGATTTAATTCCAGCACATCATTTGCAAGCCTCACTTAGCCTGCGACAACTTAGGGCAATGCACTCGGAAGCATCTTAATTTCTGCTTTCAACAAACCACCAAGATACGGCCAGTAAACAGAATATTGGAACAGAGGCCAATCTTCACCTGGGCAGGGTGTGGGGCCTGGAACATTAATCCAGTTGCAGTGTGTTCTTAGGGAAATAAAAGCCTCAATAAACAAAGCACGTTCTGTTCTGCACACAAACATACCAACCACAGCTAAATAACAGGCCTTGGATCATTTATAACAAGACATAACTTTCCATTTATAAGTGTTTTTAAGGAACAACCCTCAACCCGGAGATTTAACTGAGCTGAGCACTGAAGTTACTAATCAAATGCTCTAGTGCTGGATCTCACTTGATAGGCAGGATATTCATGCAGTATCCACATACAACATATCCACAGCTGTAACTTCATTATAGTTTTATCTAGACTAGTTTAATGATCGTCCCATCCTATACCAAAGGCTGCAATAGATATAACATGCCATTCAGTTCTCTTCCCTAGCAGGGTTTTGTTGTGGGGTGGTTTTTTTCCCTTCCTTCTCTCTGTCAGCTGCTGAGAACCGGCACGACAACCCAAACTTCCCAATAAATCACAGAGGCAGTGACTCATTTAAACCCTTCACTTCAGAGGAACAGCAAGGTGTCATCTTCCCAGCAGCGCCGCAGCAATCGTTAGCGATGCAACGCCGCCTTTCCCAGGCACGTCACCTGCGCTGCAATCCAAAAATAGGCCATCCCAAAATAGGCTGAGGCAGGAGAAGGATCCGAGCAGCACACTCAGGCTTTCCCAACAGGTAATGCAAAACCTACCGCATGCCCAGACTGAAGAAAAAAACCCCAAACAGGTCTGTCCCCTGGTCAGTTCTGCAGGGCACCCGCTTGTCCCCAAGCCCTGCTGTGATGTTAATTTGAGATCCAGGTGTGAGATGAGCATTTATGCACCAACTCGCCCATGTGCTGCCAGAGGAGAGCCCCCGGCGGTCACACCTTGCCAATTCCCGTGCTGCAGCAGGATGATGGCTGGAGCTGGGCACCTCTCCATGTGCTGCTGGGCAGGTATGGGGCCACTGAAGAGGGTTCCACTGTGGTGTGGGACAGCACAGCATCCCCGGGGTCCAGCATTCAGCTTGGGGCTTGGTCTGGCTGTGAAACTCCGCTTTATCCCTCATTTAACCAGGGACAACTGCAAGTGGATTCAGCTTCCCTGGCAGCACTGGGGGATCAAACACGTTTTAGTGAGGGTACCTCAAACTCCTCAGTCTTCTGTTCCCTGTGCAATAGATCTCAAAGGGAGAAGCTGTAAGCCCTCCTGTCAATCTAATCCCCTTTTTTACTTGTTTTGATGCTGTTTGTCACGACCATCTAAGGGTTCTCCAAGACAGAGAAGCAAGTTGAAGATAAAGGAGCAAGGCTCACATCTTCCCAGGCCTTGTGAAAGGGTTTAGGAAGAGATAACAATCTAAACACTGAATTTTCAAGAATATCACCCATTTTCTGGGCTCTCCAATGACAGATGAACCAGAGGCACCTCTGCCTGCCAAGTTTTGCAGAAGTCTGACTTAGCCCATCCTCAAACTGCCTAGGGTCACCAAAGCACAATAAAGGCCAGAAGACTCAAAAAATAGTCATCTGGAGGAAAAAATGACACACAGTACAAACTACTCTCCCTCTGCTGCTTTCAGCTACAGAATTTCATTACTTTTACTGCTGTCCTGCTGATTTTCTGGCACAACATTCAGGACACTGGAGCAGACTATTTTACACAGCATCTGCCATCATCAAGGGACTCTGCAGTCTGCAAACCTGCAGGCAGTTTACTGCCCATACTCCTCCCCTGGACAGCCCCTCCCTAAGCTTTATACAGAAAGCACTTGCAGCAAGCCAGCTTTGATCCTGTCTCTACAAACTGTGAGTACACAACGATCTCTAACCCCTGTTCCCAAACAGTGACACTTTGGATGCTTTTATTTTTGTACTAATTTGACTAAAAAAGAGATGCCCCAAAGTTTCAAAACAAACAAACAAACGTCCCCCTGCCTGCCCTAGGTTACTGCTGCCTTTCACCAAGCTTTCCTGTTGTCCTTTAAGGTGTCAGCAGATGTTGATGGCAAAATATTCTCCTGGAATCACACAGAGCCCGTCCTCATAAATCGCTGGCAAGGATGCCCTTAAGTTTGCCTGAGAAGCATCTTGCCTCAAACAAATCCATATTTATAGGCTCCAGATATGTTTTTCAGCTTGGGTTTATTTATTACAACCCCTGGCCAATAAAACAAGAAAATTTAGTTCTGTGTGTGTGCTGGATTCAATGAAGAGAGCAAAATTTGCATAACTGTGAAGAACAATCTTCCAAAGCAACAACTAATCTGCTAGTGATTATCTTTCTATTTGCTTATCACTGTCTGTATTGGTGGGGAGATGAAACAGGACAGCGCTGCGTCAACAGAGGGGCAGCCACGCCAGAGTTCAAATAATATGAAGCTCAGGCAGGTATCAGGCAGGTTTGTTTTTAGTTAGCCTAAAAGTTATTCTATGTCATAAATACCTGGCTTTTCCCAAGCTGCTGGATCCCGGAATATTTTACAGCCTCAGAAGAGTCTCCAGGGTGTGGATTCAGCTGCCAAGTGATCAACTTTCTATCTACTAAACATTTGAAACGAGCTCAAATCTGGCGAGCCGCCACTTCACAAGCCCACAGAATAACAAGCTCATTGTGAGTCCTTTTAGCATGGATTAATTGGTGCACAGAGCTGGCAGTGTGAAGAGGGCAAAAAAACAACCGCCCAACTCCCCCTTGGAAAAGGCAGAAAGCTCATCAGATTTCATTTGCTCCGGATACTGGTGAGTAAAGACTTCCGTGCTACACGAGCAGCCACAAGCTGCCACTAAGCCTGGCTTCAGCTGTGCAGCACCCTGGTTCTCTGCTGCTATTTTAACGTTTCCTGCCATACCAGAGGTTGTTTGGGAGAGGAAATAAATTAAAAAAGCATCTGGAAACATTGCAGCTATCATCACGGTAATTAAATGAAAGGAAAACAGCCCAAAGTGCATCTGTGAAGAAAGGAAACCAGAAACCCAAAGTTCTGCTAAGTTCTGGCTGAGCCCTGTGGCTCTGTGTTCTTCATCTTCCTTGCACATTAATAAAGAGCATCAATAGTGGCTTAGCATACTGCAGGGACACAGGAAAAAGGTTTATTTACATAATGTTAGGATGCTGACACTAAGAGTTCTTTAAAATATTTGCATGGGGCTCTGGCTGTCGTTAATCTGTTAAGAACACCCCTGGTGCGAAGTCAAATGCAGGAATTACCAGTTTTTCTGCAAATCACCAAATCCACCTCCTTTTTCCCACATCCTCCAAGATGCACTTGCTGTCTTTCAGCCTGGATTTTGGCCAAGTGAGTACCTCAGCTCAGGAGACTGCATCTATGCCACACCGCACAATCATGAGCAGAGGGTTGGGTCACACATTTTGGGTGCACAGAAGCCCCCGGTGTGTCAGGATGAGCAGTGCACATTGTGCATGATCCCAAGAGCACCAGAGAGGAGAAAGAACCGTGATGAGAAACAGGAGGAACATTTTGACATCCTGAGATGCATTTTTCCTGACAGCTCACTGGGCAAAGGACAGTCAAAGGATTGTGTTGTCTAATGAATCAATACTTTTTGGAGAGAATTTCATTAGCTGTGACACCTCTTCCCGATACAGGGGTAACTGGAAGTCATTCAAGTCATCGGACCCCGTGACAGCATCTGCATACTGATGGAGTGCTAATTGTATTTGGGACACCAAAAGGTCATAAATCAAACTGGCATCGCCCTGGGAATACAATAACTTGATTCATACATGAAGGATTTTAAAATTTAAACTCATGATCAAATGGGGAACTACACTTATTAACATTTCCTCTGCTGTGTTGCAGCCCCTCAGTCAAGTGGCTGAATTGTCCAAACGGGCTTAAAAGTACAGTTAATCAATATAGAATGTGTTATTAAGCAGCCAGAAAACTGCCTGCTGGTTTGTGTCAGCCCATTCTTCTTCCAAAGACCAAATGATAGGAACAGTCCTTTTATTCCCACTAGGTGCCTGCAAAAACTCAGCACCAAACCTCAACTGATTTTACACCTCTGCCTGCCTTAACCTTTCTCTTTTGGTAGCAATTCAAAGCCTGCCTATACAGCATTCAGGACCAAAAGAGCTTGTGGTGCTGGCAGGAGGGAGCTGCTGGTGGCCACCTTCCTATCCAAGAAGGCACCACAGGCACCATAAGGCATTTCTCCAGACCCAGTGCACCAGCAATGATCACCACAATATAAAATATAATTTGTCCAGATAACAATTAAAAATTAAAAATACTAAATGCAAAGCAAATCGGGGGGAATGCTCAAATGCTAGACGGATCAGAACATGCAGTACAAAATCATGGGAAGAATTAACAAGATCATAAAAGAATTGCCCAAGTTAGTTCCACAGAACATGAATTTGGCAGTAATATATTCACAGTGGAGCCAACTTTTAGCTCTAAGTGCAAAAAACCTACTGCCACTTCTGAGGGTCCCAGAGAACAGGGGGGAATAATCCCATGTCCTTGTCATTTTGTGGTCAGTCCATGACTTAGTCCTCTGCTCACTGACCAGGGCCACTAACACACTAACACAAGTGAGCTTCAGGCAAAGCCAGCCCCTCTCAGCAAGCTGCCATCATGCCCAAGAGAGGAGCAGCACCTCTCCATGCAGGGTCACAGAATGATGCCTATGGGCAGGACACCAGTGGATTGCCCAGGGAGGAGGAGGAACTTATGCCCTCCAAAGTTTTTAAGACATCTCTTAGTACACTGAGGATGGCAAAGGCACAGGAGAGCCTGTCTTGGAAAAGAGGAGCAGACCAGAGGAAACTCAGATCTCTAGTGAGGCAGATGCTGCCTTAAAATAAAGCAAAATCTAGGCATAAGGCAGCTTTTTGAGTTTGCAAATTTCCAAAGCTCACGTGCTTTGGAAAGTCCCTCCTGCTGAAAAACACATCCTGATAATTGGCTTTTGCACAGCACCGGCTCTGCAGCTGCCTCCCTCCCTCCCCGTGGGGTGCTTGCACCGTCAGCAAGAGGCTCTCGCCCAGGAATATTTGTAACAGCGATCGGAGCAGGATACACAAACCCACTGTGCTCCTCACGCTCGGCTGCCCGATTCGGGCTGAATCAGCTGTCACACACTGTCTGCATCACAGAGGAGAGCCTTCCCTTGTCTCTTACAGCAATCTCCTTTTCACTATGCTGAGCAGCAAATATGGCCCTAAATACAGCCCCATAAAGGTCCACGGATCCTCGTTCCGCCTCACAAGTCCAAAGGAAAATTTCCACACTCTACTGACAGCTTGTGCAATTCACCCTCCTGCAGGTAGCTAAGGGGGAGCAAATTAACTCTCCTGGGCTCACACAGAACAGGGCTTTGCAAGCACAGCCAGCCTGACCAAGAGCAGAGCACCAGAGCAGCCCTGCAGCCCACTGGGCACAGTAGCAGCTTCCAGGAGCTTCTGCCCTGGACCAGAGGGTAGGATACTTCCCTCCTCCCCTAACACATCCCTGGTCAGCAGGACAGTCTTCTAGGCTTATTGCTGGAAGACAAGGGGGAGGGAGAAAGGAATTAGCCTTTAGACAACCACATTTCTTTCCTCTTTTCTGCAAGGGAAGATTCACTCACGTAGACTTCGAATTCCAAGTAATTTTCAGTCATCTGAAAGATGGAGGAGATGAACTCCCTCCTGCTGACCCGAGACTGACTCAGAAGTAATCATGTTTAACAGAAGCACTGCAGCAGTGAACTTGCAGGCAGAGACTGTGACACCCACGAGACGAGCAAGCATGAGAGGGATGGTGTCTGCATTTTGTCAGCTCAGCCTCATTTTGCAAGCAAGGGGAGGACACAGAGCTCCATGGAGCTGGGAAGAGGAGCTGTGTCAGAAAGGTGAATGCCCAGAGCTGCTGACCCTACTGAGTCTCTGAGCCTTTGGAAGCTCTTTATTTGCACACTCAGGGCATGGTGCAGTCATGACACAAGCAACAGAACATGGCATGAAAAGCCAACACTCCTGCCTCTGTCCAGGGAGGCACCTGGATGTCCATTAGGGATCTCAGCCCACAGTGCAGGTGACAGTGCACACATGCCATCGGGTAAGCCACAGCTAACAAGGTGATTGCACTTCCTCAAGTTATATATTCACACCCAAAGATAGATGGGTAGATTCTGATCTATATGTCTTGTATAGATTATATTAAAGGCCCTGATAAACATTTTCTCTCAGTTGCTTTACTCCAAAATTCATGTGATTTTTCTTCATCCTCTCTGTATTTTTAATTAAACCAAACTCACACAATCTAAACAACAACATAACTTCTTGATGCTGATCCATGCAACAACAAACCCACCCACAAGAATATTGTTTGGGTATTTCCAGGCTATCCCTTCATGCTTGCAACAGCCAGAGTAGTCAGTGGAGCATGAAATTATTATATTAATGGGTTCTAAATGTGCAGGTGTTAATTTGAAAACTATGATCAGAGAGAGGGTGGAGAAACTGCAGGTGCATTTACTTAAATGGCTCACTTCCAACTTTTCCGTCTGTTTTGAGAGCTGCATCCTGCTGGAGGACTCCTCCACACACCTCTCATACACTGTGTGTCAGCCAAAGTCAGAGTGGGCTTGCACAACCACCTCTTCCTGCCAGGATATATGGGATACACAGCACAAGGAGCATTGCTTCATTGTGGTCACTCTGATGCCGAGTCTTGCATTCATTACCTAAAACGCTGCCTACTTTTATTCCACTGCCTCATTCCTTCCATTATCCCCCAAGTCCCATAAGACCAAAGCATCATCCAACATCGATGAGCTAAAAGACTCAAGCTCACACGATGCCTTTGGCATCTGTAGACTGATAAGGTTAAAGAATAAATGGTTGGGGTTTTTTTCGGGCAATCCACGGAGAGCTCTGCCAAGATGAGACACTGGCTTATGAGGCTCATTATGATCATACTGCAGCAGTGACCTTCAGCACGCAGCAAAGGAAAGCAGGATTTAGTGTTCATGTCAACAGCATAATGAAACAACTCAGGGGAAGGCCAGCCTCAGCCACAACTTTTATCCCACTAAAGAACTTGCAAATCCATGGCAGTGAGAGGGAGTTTGCAAACAAAAATAAAAGGAAGCCTTCAGCCTTTTCATCCCAGGCTCCAGTGTTACGGAAGAAGTCATAAATAAGGCAAGAAAACATGTTGCTGGATAAAACGCCATTAAAGGAAGCAATTCCTCACTTTTCAGCTGGAGTTTTCCCGGCAACAGCCGTTCAGATGAGATCAGCTCCCCAGAGATGGATGGTGTGTGCCGGCTGGGCGCATCAGAAACCCAGTCCTGGCCAGTGCCTGAGGTGAGGTACCTGAAAAGGGCTGGCTTTACAGAACTGGCTTCACAGAACCAGAGGAGGAAGAGGAGGAGTTCACCAACATCACCAGGTCCCAGAAAATCACTTCATACCCTGGTTTCTTTTAGAGGCAGATTGAGTTACAACACCTCTCATCACATCCTAAAAGCAACACGATCAAACTGTTGCACACAGTTCCTTCAGCATCATTAAGAGCCTGCATCCAGCACTGTGTGCCATGCAAACCATCTAAAAATGCACCAGGCCTTTTAGTTCCCTCTCATTAAACCAAACACATTCACAATCCCTGGGAACATGCTGACAAGCCACCTGCAACGACGGATGAGGGACAGACCACAGCTTCAGATCTGTTCCACAGCTCAGCAACCCTCTGCTCCTGAGCCCTGATGACTTTTCATCCTGCTAGTGAGTAAACACAGTGTGACAAACCAGAAGGTATTGGAGAGCCCTTCCCAGCCCTCCCGTGCCACATGTGTGCAGCTGGCTCTGCTGTAGTGGCTGAAGTGTCAGATGATAATTTATTTTCCATATGATTTAGCCAGCTTGCAATTATAGATTTGATTGACTTACTGGAAATCCCAGAAGACCACCTGCACCAGGAGGAGAGTCACCCCCTTAGACTTCAAATTAGCAGCCAAATTAATCAATCCTTACATAGTGATTTCACTAATTTGATGAATTACCATCAACACTGCATTGTCGATTTACCCTGGCTTTGATACTCACCTGATAAGCATATTGCTTTGCTGCTATTTTAACACTGTTGACAGTGTTGGGGGACATCTCTTTCTCAGAAATGAGTTACAACATTTTGCAAAGGCAGTGGTGCACCTTTGCACTGATAAACTGCACGTGAGCTGAGAAGGAGGGCTTGAGACAGGGATCTGGGCTCACCTCTCCTTATGCACTCCCTCGCCCCAGGGTGCACCTTGTCTGTTCTGCACCCCTTGAGCAAACCAGGACCAGAGTTTTGGGTGATGGGAACGATGCTTGTGTCACCTTTCACCTCCCCCAGCCATCAGGCCTGCTGGATGACACAGGATGAGGACAGCCCAGGAACCATCTGCAGAGGAAGGATATTATTTTCTTCAGTTGCTCAGTTAGGTCCACTGATGATTGTATTGTTCAGAGCTGAGCAGCAGAACAAGAAGAAAGAGAAGATGACAGCTTTTGCTATTCTGTCAGAGACTTCCAGAATACCTCTTTCAACTCAAAGCAAGTTGTGAATCAAAAATTAAGCCTAGCAATTAGCTGCAAAGGTAAGACAAGGGGACCTGGGTTAGCAAGAGGTACCAAACAATCAGACCAAACTTCCTCTTCAGGGAGACAACCAGCACACGCAAACGGAACAAGAAAATGAAACATCGATTATTTAAACCCTTGGTGCTGCTTGGCAATGCAAATCACAAATACAATCAGGAATTTAACAACCACTTTTGATTTAAGACCAGTTCATTGGGGTGGATGATTAATGCTTGTTTACTTGCAGGGTGGCTGTACTGGGGGAACTCAAGCTGCAGCCCCTTCCCGTTACTGCGACTCCCAGGGATGCACTCCATGTGCCAGGAGAGCAGGAGGGCCTGTAGCATATCAAGGCCAAGTCCCTATGCCAGGTTCAGCAACAGGGAGGATCTTTAAACATCTGCCCGGATAATAGCAGCAAAGCTGCAACCCAACAATGACCCAAGCAGTGCTTTTCATTTATACAGATGACGCAGTCCAAATCTTAAGTAGGTTTAAACACTTGCCTTGGCTGTTTCTAGTTTTGCATAATGAGAATCTGCTACTGAAATGACAAATGGTTTATGGCAAAAAAACCTCCCAGCAACCCAGAACTGCTGTGTTTGAGCGACTGGTGACAACTGTGCAGCCAACAGGCTTCCCAGATGACAGAGAGATGTACAAAAAACAAGCCAAATAGGCAAATCATTATCTTTATCATCTCATCTGGGGTCCTTTATAACTGATTCCTAGAAAAAGACCCATAGGCCTGTTTATACCCTTATGTCTACATAAAAGTGTCCTTAAAACCCACCAGCACTGTTTCATAAAGCAATGTTGGCACATTTGTGAGGATGCCCACGCACTCATAGGTTTGGCTTTGCTGTTTCTGCATGGTGAACTTTTCTGGGAAGAGAGAAAAAGCCATCCATGCCAGCAGTGGCTCGGGAGAAACAGCTTCTAAAACTGGGAAAGCTGATGGACAGGCTCCAGTCTTTCTTCACCTGGAAATTTTGTTGCATCTCATATGTTTTAGATGCTCAACAAACCTGAATCCTGAACTAGTTTGAACTCAGGTCTCTGGGGATCAGTGGTTCCACAGGCTGGAAGGGTTGGGATCACAATGCATGATCCTGCATCACACAGGTAATTCCCACATCCACAAATTCACACAGGCACCATGAAGCTCCTTGCAAGGAAACACTGGTTTGACTCCTGTGTCCTCAGGCACCACTGAACAGGTTCTCATCTTTGCAGAAGGCTCTAAGTGCTGCTTTAGCAGACATGAAAATCCAGTTAACGTTCCCTTTCAGTTTGATTAACGTGCTTTAATGCAATCCAATTAACAAAGTATTATTGTTTCTAACATCACAGCTTTTATATCCTTTTCTAACCAGGAAAAATCTATGACATATGATACAGCCATTAGAAAGGAGCAGATAGCTTTCGCTCAAAAGGCTCCCTATCGCCTGATCCAAAGCCAGATAGGGTCAGCAGAAAGACATTTGCTGACTCCAGCGGGTCACAGATCAGGCACTAGAGAGTGAAATCTATAAATGCCCTTTCACTGGGGAAGTCACATTACTGAGCTCCATGAATTATGGGAGGGGGTGACACAATCCCAGCTAAGAGCTGAAGTATTTACAGCACTGTCTCAGCTATAAAAACCTTTCCTGGGAATCAGAGTGGAGACTGCAAAGGACTTTGTGAGAATTACGATCAGATGGATTAGCTAAGGCCAAAGCTGTACAGAAACATTACACAAGGAGTATTTGAAAGCCAGCACAAAGTCTTTCCAGGATTAAGTCCTTCCACCGTTCTTCCTTTCAAAATAAGTAAAAGCAAGGTAAGATTAATTCCTTGTCAAGCCCAAGAAGAACAGACTCCAGCACAGAAATAAACACAAATTGAATTTACTCTGGTGGCTTCAGATAGGTCACATCAAGCCAGAACTAATGCAGTATTGACCTGCTCTTATTCTAGACTACATAACAAAGCAGCAAACAGCATTGCAGGCGCTGCGAATTCATTTCATTTAATAACGTCTGGGCAGCAAAGTTAGCCTGGGATACAGGCTGCATTCAATAGGTTCCTCCAGCAGCAGGAAGCAGGATGAATACTAAAAGTTGGATGTTTAGGTGCCTCTGAGAGAAATTACTTGCCTGCATTGTTCACTGCAGCCCAACACCCACTGGACTGGCCACACCATTGCTCTTACTCTTCAGACCCAACTAGAAGCCCAAGAGGAAAGGCAGCAATCTGCAGGCACCTACTGTACATTTTGCAGCCACACAAAGCTGCCAAAATTTGAGTAGTGCAGCCACCAACAGACACTCCCATCCTGTGCAGAGCCAGGTTTTGCAGCGCTGTACTTGACCCCTGCTGTCCATTTCCTGCAGATGCTGTTGGGATTTCATCCTTCTCAGCAGCCCTTGATGGGAACCAGCTGTAGTTGCAAGAGCTGTGCTGGGAACCTCTTCTCTCTTACACCCCAGGAAGACTGGAGGATTCAGGTCTGATGTTTTATTTATTGATTTTCAGGCAAGGCAAGGAACACGCAAAGATCCACAAGAACAATGCATTAAGCAGTATCAAGTTGGCACCATAAGGAAGTTTTGAATAACCTCCCAACCTCCCTGACCTTGCACTGGAGATGACATTACATAGGTCACAAAAAAAATCTCAGAATAAAATATTTATCATATTCTCCAGTAATGCAAGCATGCAGCTGTTAATGGAAATGCCACATAAACTTCAGATGGAGCTCAGTGGACACACACCTTCTCTGCCCTTCCACCAAACCAGGGCACTGGCCTCTCCTCTCTGCAGTTAACTACCATCAGTCACATAGAAGAATGGAAACCAGTGTGAAAAGCACAATGCACCAACAAACACAGCTATGGCGAGACTCACAATGTGTCCATGTCATTGTGTACTTTAGACTGATACTTACAAATTAATTTTTGCCAGCTAAAATTCCATCAGGCAGTCCCTGAGGCTGCGGGTTGCCCCCACTCGTTAATGAAATGTTGGGAAGCATCAAAGAGTCACTCCCACAACCTACTTGCAATCGTGGTTGCTTTGGATGGGAGCTGCATGATACATCAAAGGGCAAAATAAATCACGCCTGCTTGTGCAAATAAGGGAGAAGTAAGACCAAGGGTTCATGTTGCTAAGAAGTTGCCATCAGAATGCTTTTGAGGGAAAACGGGGTGTTGACAAAACTATTTATCACAAAGGATTCCTTTTCCTTAGGAAGCATCCACAGATCGGGAAGGTAAACATTTGAGACAAAATGATCAGAAAACTTTCAGCCACAAAGAGAAGCTATACTGCCACATCTCACTCCTAGAACTGCCTTTTCCCCGTATTTTTTCTTTCTGGACAAATTGATTTGGGCTGCATCTCTTGCCAGGCTGCAGCAGCTGAGCAAGAAGGGCTGTGCAGCACATCCTGGGAGAGCTCTTCTGGCCCCACACACCCTCGGGAGCAAATGGTGAGAGGGAGGATGTGAAATGAGGATGCCAAGCCTCTCTGCAATTCCTGTTTTGTATTTTCTCCTTGATAAACCCTAAATTTCCAGCAGGAAATCTGCAATAATTTCTTACCTGCCCTAGTTATTGCTGTCCTGGGATGCCAGAGGAGTTAATTTCTTCCCCTTCTTGAGACAAGAACTCCCAGTTCGAAACTGGGAACACTCCAAAAAGCAACTTCTCCCATGTTATTCAATCTGAACTTCCTCCAGAAAGAGATCTGTTTGGGGACTCAACCTTGTATGAGAAAATGGCCCCATGAAAAGAGAGAAAAATGAAAAAGGAGCAAGGGAGCCCTTAAGATGTCTTCCCCTTTCCCTCCAATGATTTATGTCCAACTCTTCTCCTCCTCACATGAGCATGTATTCCTTGTGTAACCTGATGGCTGAGGAAGGGTGGGAGAGAGAAATGAGGATAAGGGAGACTGAAAACTATCAGCAATAAGAATCTCCAAGATCCCTCTTCCTTTTCACAAGCAGTTTGACTTCTAAATTTCCCGTGCCCCAAAACACTTGTTTTAACCCACACCGTCAGAGTAAGACCTTGTTTCAGAGGAAATGGTGGCAAAAATGCTCCAGAAGAGCATCCTCACAGCCTGATGAATTAACTAACTGCCTTGTGAGTTGGTGGTTGATCAGCATTGCAAATAGGTGCTCCTTTGCACAGCCCAGGCTCCAGGAAGGGCTGAGGGACCCACTCACACAGCTTTACACTTCATGCCTTTAAGCAAGTATTATTTATAGCCTCACACTCAACCTGTAATAAATGTGAATCAGATTAAAAACCCGTTAATAGCTCATATTTATTAGCGGTGCATGGAAGATACTCATAAAAATAGCTAAATTATGTTGGTGCAAGCCTGCACATTCACTCCTTTAAATGAGATTTTGGGTTCATTGCATATTAAATCACTTGACTCTTGGATTACAGACTATCATCATGTTTCAAGCAAGTTCTCTAAAGATACTGTCCTGCTGTTTTAGCCAGTATGCAGCAGGGCCAACATTTAAGAGTACTCTCAATCCCATACTGAGGGCCCCAAGGTTTCAGTGGCCTGTGCTTCAGGGCTCTCCTTGCAGCAGTGCTTCTTTTGTCTAGACATTGGAAATGTTTGCTACCATGCAGGACATATGTTCCATAAGTAAGTTACTTTCCTCCAGAATTATTTATGCAGAAAAAGCTACAGCTTGGTACAGGAAAAGACTTTTAGAGGATCTTATGTTTCAGGATTGTTACCAAAAACTTACAGGGACCTTCTCACTCAATCACTTTTCTATGCTGCTCACATGTTTCTTCTAACTCATCACTGCATAGACTCAACCACAGGCACTGCAGATCTCTTTCTGACTTGGGCACAAACCTACTGCCCCAGGGAGAGACCTGCTCCTTCCTAAACACCAAAGAGAAAGAGTCCATGTGGCCCTACGGCACAGAACTGTGCAGAAAATGAATGTGGTGAGATTTGCTCTGACTGCTGCCCCATTTCAGGATCAGAAAAAACAGAATTTGTGTTTTTGTCAGGATTCAGCAACTTCCTGAGGAACAGCTATGTACTTTTAAAACTCCCAAATAAAGTCTATGGCAGCCCAGTGTTCAGCAGACATTCAAAAATTGGAAAATTCCCAGAGTCAGGATTTTTGCCAGCCTATCCTTTGCTCCGTCTTACTGACCCAGCTCTACATCAAACTCAAGCTACGTGGCACAAATCAGTACTCACCCAAGAGCTACACTTAAATGGTTTCCATGTCAGTGCTCACAGAGCTGGATTTCCCAGCTCCTGTGGTTTCCAGCCTACGTGAGTGCAAATAAAGCCATCATTTTGTATGGGGTCAGTCTGGCCCTTGACACAGGCACCACCAGCTTCACACTCAGTTTTCCAGAATCAAAACCAGATATGCAAAATGTCTCTTCCAAGGGTATATTTTATCTTCTGGAACGCAGGAGTGGATGAACAGGTAAATCCAGAAAGCGAAGCAGGTCTCATCTCTTGGCACTCACTAGGCAGGCAAAGAGCAGGTACCCAAGGTACTGCCAGCACCCCGGCTGAGCCCTCATATGACAACAGCAGATACAAGGATCCATTGTTGAGAGACTGAAACACAGCCGTGACTACACACATTTACATACATCTCACTGCTTAGGCAGAGGCTTGGGAAAAGACAAGACTATCGCAAGTGCTACGTTGCAAACACAACAAATATAATCTGGTTACAACTGACTGCAGAGCTTATGATACCACTGGCTATGGGGAAAAAGAGAGAGAGGCACTCTGAGAATTAATGTTCTTCCAGTCTATAGAGAAACAAATGAGTTTCTGGTGCTGAACAATTAGTACTCCTGTTAATTATGCGTGCGGGTTAGAAATAACACCAAGCGTTTGGGACTGCTTCCATTTCGATTGTTTTCTTTCTGCACTGGATAACAAAAATATATTCAGACAGCTAAATAAATCCTTCATAACACTGATGGGACTTCTTGTTCACAGCAAGCAGTTATGCAAATTGCTAATTATGAGGCAGAGATAATCATAATCTAGCACATTTATGCAACCACATGTACAACAGGGACAGCTAAAGCAATAGTTGCCTTATTGTCCTCACTGCATTTTTAAAAGTCATGCCAATGGCTGGCTCACTGCTCAGCATCACAGCCTGGTGCAGTGGGTATTACAGCCCAGGAGCAGTCACATGCCCCTGGGATGCCACAAAATAGGTTTAATATACTGGAAAATAACACAGTCACAGGAATAAAAAGTCCAGGTATCTCCGAGAGAAAAATGGGAGAGTGGGTGTCAAAGCATCCACACTGATTTTGAATTGTCCCTTGCTGCACCCCACCCTCACACAGGTGCTCAGCTGCTTCTTCATGGTGTCAGGCTTCAAATCCCAGGCTCTCAGTACCCCACTGGGATAAGTCCCACCAGCTCCAAACCCGCCTGAAATCCTGACCTGTTGTGTTTGGCAAACAAGCACAAGAGATGGTCGATATCCCCAGAGCATCCACCTTCCGGGATGAACTTTCAGGTGCAAAAAGAAAAAGACTCAGAACTACCCAAAAAAGTGAACCTCCTACCACTAATGAAGCAGGTAGGTGAAATCTGAGCTGCAGTGCTTATCCTGAACCCCATTTCATAGAACATATCAGCTTCGGGGGTGTCCTTTTGCTTCACACTGAGGGAGACTGACTTAAAACACCTAATAGTCACAAAAAAAACCCCAAAAACATGATTGAGAAGGAAGACTGCACACAGATACAAACCTGCCCTGCCTGGAGCAGTTCCTGCTCATTTGCTCTCAGTCAGCACACACTTCCCTCGCTATTTCTGTCTAGTTTCCCAGGCCAGTTATTCCAGCTCAATAAAACCAGCATTGCGTTACCATTTTCACTTAAGGCTCCAAATTCCAAATCTTACATCGTTTACTGCAAAAAAAATAGAGGTAGGAGCTCAAAGTACTGCAATGCTGGGGAAAGTGCAGGGTGACATCCAAAAAAAACCCTGCAAGGGAACAGCCTGGAAGATGTCCTGGCTTCTGCCCTAATTAACTATCGTTTTGGCAAACCCAAGGGAAATGCAGTGAAAACAACCCTGTGACTTCACATACCCAAAACACAGAGAGAAGCTCTGGATGGGCTCTGAACTGGAAATGATGGATGTTGCTCACTCGTGCTGTAATTAAATCTCCTTCCACAAAATAAGAACAGCGATCTGTGTCCTGCCGAAAAAACCTGCTGCATCATGGAAACGGAAAAGACCGATCGGACGGACCCGGGAGGAATTGCCAAGTTGGGGGGTTTTTTTTGGCCTATTGGAGAGATATTAAACTCCAAGGAAGAAACAGTTTGCTCAGACCTGATTGCCTCTGCTGGGTGAATGAGCAGAGCACAACAGCAGGAGGGGGGTCCTGCCCTGCATTGTGGCTGGGGAGTCACCCTGTGCTGAAACTCAGAAAGCAGCCACCACACCTTGGTGCTGCTGCTCAGCACAATCCTCTGCTTGAAAAGGGCTGGAGGCAACCAGGTAAGAGAATAAATTTGTGCAGGACTGGGTCCCTGTTCATACCCTGCCAGCCAACCTGGCACTGCACCTTACCTGGTGGTGCTCATGCATGTGCCAGACCAGTGTATCAGAGCTGGTCTGGGCAGCTTGCCTCCTGGCACCCCTCTGGGGTCATCCCAGTGCCCAAGGGACCATCCCAGTGCCTTGCAGAGGGTGTACAGCAACAGCAGGGAAGAGCTGCACCTAAGCATGGATGCTCCCACTAACAGGAGCAGCTTTTCAGAAGCGAATGCTGCGTAGGAGAGCAATTCAAGAACAGCAACCAGAAGCAATCCAGGATCAAGCCTTCAAAATCTGAGAAAAGCACTGAGAATCCTTGAGCTACACATACTGATCCATGCTTGGTTATTTGTATTTGACTTCAGCTCTCAGAGCATTTAGGTTCTTGTCTTCAAGCTGTCCTTAGGAGCAGGAGGATTAGAAACCTACTTTGCTCCTTGCAGAAGAATGATGCAAGTAAAATCTTAGTTCCTAGAGAGGAACCATCAAAAAACCCACACCAATTTCAAGAGGTGATCCTCAGGACTGTAAGCATTTGGCAGGTTCCTGAATGTATTATGCTGTGTTTGACAGTCACATGGCCCACCAAATTCAGTTTTACCCTGGCTGGTGAGTATTTTGCAACACTGATACCTAACCCTTGGGGACAGAACAAAATACATCATAGACTGTTCCATTCCAATTGTTGACCATTTCCTCTCCAAAATGTCATGTAAAAGCTAGGTTAGACCAAAGAGGCAAATCTACATACTTTTAATAACAATGAGCTTACCTGCAAGTAGGAATTTCCAGAGGAGTTGAGATGAAAAATGTCGAATATCCAATAATTTCAAGTGTTTCCAATCATTGCAGGTGAAAGGCATTAGGAGAGAAAAAAAAAAAGACACTGATTAGCATAACAATACAGTGTTTGCAACACCTATTTTTAACACTCAAAATTGAATTCATAATTCCAGTAAGAACCAAGAGTTCTCATTTCAGTTTTCCTTTACAGGATTTGCTGATATTTAAGATTGGATTTACACCATTTTTCAGAATACTCTTGCAGTTCCACCTTACAGCCCTCACTAAGGCAAAGCTTCCACAACAGCCACAGAATTGCAGACGAGACAAGGAAAGCTTTGCAAAGCTTGGCCTGAAGGCATGGGTCCTCCAGCCAAGAAAATAATAATAATAATAATAATAATAAAACAACAACAACAACAAAATCCAGAAAAGAGAGAGCTGTAATTTATACCCTGTGGCAAGCAGAACTTCCAATTCAGAGTCTGCTCTGCTTTTACCAAGATTTCTATCTGCAGCTGGATGGTGCATATCAAATTCATTCTTTTTCCTTGTGGAAATCAAAACAAAGCCATAAGAACTTCATTCCAGCACCAGTCTGTTTGTTGCCCATATAACTTTATGTGATCAAGCCTCACATAACCGTAATAAAAGAACTCTGTAAAACATGGTTTTATAATACTTGAGCACACATTTAAACAGCTGAGGAGTTCCTCCAAGCTGATGAAGTATACTGCTTTCCATCTACTCCTAAAGACTGCAAATTTCAGGTGGCTTTCATGGCTCCTTTGTGGCTTGAATTCTTACCCAGCAGCTAGATGGAAAGTCACGGGGCAGTTACCTGTCTGTGTCTCAGAGAAGGAGCAATTCTCATCCAAGCAGTAAGAGGGATCTACCTTTGCTGTGCATCCTTAGAAAAGGACAGGCTAGAGGTTGCTACATAGAAATCCTGCCTGGAATTTATATTTCTTGTAGTTGTTGGGTTTGTTCGTTGTTTGTTTGTTTTTTCTCCTCCTCCTCCTTTAAAAGTTAAGGAAAATACATGAACTGATATCTCAAAGATAAAACAAGAAATATAGTTCCTTGTAAAGAACATATAGTTCCTTACAGCATTTCTAACTCTTTACACTTGATTACACTGGACAACCTGAACTCCTGCAATCATGTGAAATCAGTATCTGAACTGTCATACAAAACACATAAATAATTTCTACTCTCTGATTACTAGGAAAAGCTTGAAAACATGATCCCCACAGGCCTGGTATAAGCAAATAAAGAAACCCCAGTTTGGCTGTGATCCTGCAAAGCACTTAAGCGCATGCTTGGCTTTGCAAAAATCAATGGGACTTCGTGAGCTTCCAGAGAACTCCAAGCTCACAAGAGATTTGTGGGATCAAATCAGGGAAAAAAATCTTAAGATCTTAAGTCTCCTGCCCCCAGGTGGGATGGCAGCAGACCCAAAAACTTAATTTGACTCCATTGACATTACTGCACTCCATCCACTACCTTCAACATAAACATTACTTCCATGCCTGTGTCACTTCAAGTCTGCAAAGCTTAAAATGGAAAAAACCCTACAAAACTGTTATTGCACTTCACCTCAAGCTGTTAAAACCTTGAGAAGTAAAAGAACAGGAACTGACTAAATTTGAAGCATTTGGGGAAAGAAAATTAAAAATGTATAAGGATTTCACTCAAACATCTGCCAGGCACCGTGTGGCCTGGAGAGTCTTCAACCAGCGTATCAGCTAACAAGAATAAGTGACTGTTAGCAAGAGCTCAGAATTAGCTTAACACAGGTTTGTTGTTTTTGTTTTTGTTTTTTTTTTTTCTTTTGTTTTGTTTTGTTTTGTTATTGTTTGGTTGGTTTTTTTAAATCAAATCATTCAATCCTCAAAACCAACATGCTTCTGATGGGAATTCACTGGTTTAGTATCTCTCCAAGGGTCATTGCAAGCAGATACCAACAACAGGAAAATAAAAAAATCAATTCCAGACTCAGCAGCACCTTCTCTTTCTTCCACTACTCCTTGTTTTTAATAAATCTGAACTGGAAAGTCAGGGGGAGGTGCCTGATAGTGAACAGTCCATACAGTCCCTGCAAACACAGCAGGAGCGCAAAGGGAAAGGCAACATTCCTCTCCCACCCAAAGTGTCCATTGTACCATCATGGCTCTTCTTCCACAGAACCCAAGGACACATCTCAGTAGATCACATTGAAGCTGATACTGTACAAGAAAAACAATAAAATGGCGACTGCACAGAATTTAAGGAGAGGGGGAAAAAAAGGAACAACAAAAAAAAAATTTTACTGTAAAATGAGATGAAGTGCTTTCCAACCAGTACAGAAGTAGACTAAACCTCTGCAATTCCCTTGTTTTAAACCTGACTATTTGCAATCAAAAGCAGAATAGAGACGATACTTGAAAGCCATTAACAAACTACATTTTGAATTATTCCTTTATAGTAGCTGTTAAACCATAAACACGCATTTTGCTAATGCTCGTTTCTCATGTTTTCCCCCAAATGTTGTTTTTACTGCTGGATTGCAAAGATAAACACCAGTGACTCCAATATTTCTTCCACTTTCTTTGAGAATGAAGGCGCATTCCCCCAGCAATGTATTCACCAAGGCACCAATCACATTTTTTAAAGTAAGTGGATTTGATGATGAGAACGGCTGAACAAATCTTCTGCAAATGGTGTTTATTGCCTATGCGAATGTTAACCATGCCACACCAGCTGATATACTGGTCCTTAAAGCACTCAGCTCCCTGTATTTATAGGAATAGCACTCCCGCTCCAGCGTGCGAATTAGCTGAGCAAAGCCTGGCCATTTCCATCCCTCCCACACCCTCCAGTGCCATCACAATTTGCATTGCAGACTTCATGCTCATCTGAGCACACCTTCCCTGTAAAATACATTCCTGCCTGAAGCTCCACAAAGATTAGAGAGTCTTATGTTCTGCAGTTGGTTTTCCTAAAGTGTTTCCTGCCTACCTTAGCAAGGGAGCTTTCTAAGCAGAAGCGTTTAGATAATTTCTTTCTGATGACAGTGATGAGTGATTTGTCCAAGTGTGGGATCTCCATGTCCACACGAGGATTTTTCCCCCCAAAAGCACAAATCACCTTGCAATTCCTGCAGGGCATCTGGCTTGACCGTGAAGCTCACTCTGCTACGAGCAAAGGATTGAAAAGAGATGGCCAGAGACCCCTTCCAACTTCCCACATCCTTTGATTCCACTCCGACACAGGTGTATCCGCAGGCAGCTCAGGCCAGAATGCAGAACCCACAGCCCAGAAACGCAAATGTGCAATTCTCTGCCCAAGCACCGTGACAGCACCAGCCAAAGGCAGCTGCAGGGCGCTTCAATACCGCAAATTGTGCAATATTCCCAGTTTAGAGGCAGGTTCCTCTGACACAGACCTATTATTCTGCCATCTCTGCAGCCTCCATGGAATGCAACATCTCCCCAGAATGAACCCTGGGCTGAAACAGCTCTGGACTTGCCCACTGTCACTCGCTTTGGGCACTGGACTAAGCCCACACTCTACACTTTCCTCTGTAAAATCGGTTTCTTCAGAAGCTTAAACTTTGCATACCAAAAAGCAACGGAAAACACTAAAAGAAAATCTGAATATTAAGAATTTTTAAAAGATATTCACTGAATATCATAGTCTAAACTAATTTTTAATAAGCCTGAATCCTTTCCAATTTGTCTGTTTTTCTCAGTCAAGAGCATGCTTTTACAGAGATCTTGAGAAACTGTGCACACAGTAAAACAGAGCAAGTCAAGGGCAAAGCTACAAACCTTACCATCCATTTGGAGTTTGCAAGATTCTCAGAGATATTTCTCTCCAGTCAAGCTGATTAATGCTATTTTAATGTGCAATATTTTGTGTTTAATAACCCCGGCCTTGCTTCTGAAAGGAGGAAAGGGTTTTACAGTTCAGCATTTTACAGTCAGTTTTGCAAAGGGCTACCACTAGATTGCATCCATAATTTTTTATGCTGCCACCTCCGACAGCAGATGGCAAACTGCCAAGGTGGAGCCTGTCCGCCTGCCTGGAATGGCAATGTTTTGGGATAGAGGGGGACAAAACGTGGCCGCAAAAAGAAGAAATACAAAACCAAAAGCATACCAACATAATTTGGCCAGGGCTGCTAAAAATAATTACCCAAGTATATATTTATTTTAGAAGTCTCCATCCCCTCAGAACTCCTCAAACAGGACAAAAAAATGGAAAACCATTTCACTCCTCCCTCAGTCACTGCCCATCCTGGCCTGAGACTATGTGCACTAATAAAAGCAGGATGGAAAGAACATTAAACATCTGATGAAAAGCATTCAGGGTCAGTGTTCTGCATCGCTGCACTGAAGGAGAGGAAGGTGAGGAGGTGAGAGCTGTCCCAGGGGAGCCACTGCCCACCTGCCACCAGTGTTCCCAAGAGATGCTACCGACAGTAAAAGCCCCACGCCAGGGAGACAGGCAATTCCTGCTACATTTCCACATCACCTCCTGCAGACCTTGTCAGGTCTGCAACATCCAGACCCAAAGTCAGTCCCAAAACACAACCAGAAACCTGCTGTGCTAAAGATGATCAGCTTTAGTTAACACCACTTTGCTTCTCTATAGAGCAAAAAGCCAGGGTTTTATTAGGATAAATTCCTTCCATAAGAAGGGCTTCACTTTTAATTACACCACTTTAAGGTTATAAATTGTTTTTTGGCCCTTATATGTAATTAAATATAGATGTTCTCTCAGCTTAATGTCAGTTTGAATTCCAGACCAGATCAAGTAATTCGTTTGCATGTTCAATGAACAAACCATTTCTCCCACATTTCAAAGACCTGTGCTCATGCATCATGTATAAAGGTTGCCCTTCTCCAAGCTAAAAGGTCAAGTAAAACAGACTAGAAATTACACCTGGCCCTCCAAGAAGGATGCAAGTTTTGTTAAAATACAGAAACCAAACTTTTGATATTCCTGCCTTGAAAACCTAATAGTTCCAAATTTTCCAGACCAGCTAATGCTCACTAATGAGTCACTGGTGTGGTCCCAAATGCTTCCACACTGGCTTCAACATATGGTGCCAACATGAGCTGCAGACAGCAGGCTGAGAATGCACAGCTGTTGGGGCAATTGTGCAAGGATTTGGGATTATACTTTCTGGGGTCATCTAGCTCGATGCTGAGGGTGAGCCACAGTCCAGGAAAGACCATCAGAGGAGATGTAAAAATACATGTAAAATAAACACCTGCATCTCCCAACCTCTCTGCACCAATGTTTGCTCAGCTATAGCAGCTTAAAACTGGTAGCTGGAGACTTATGAGAAATGAGCTGATGAGGAGAATTCACAGTGGGGACCCTGGGCTCTCCTCTCCTCAGAGTTCCCAGCCAAGCTCTGTGTGGGGTGGATGGCAGCAGGATGGCACATGAAAGCCTGCATCCCAAATGTGCAGCCACCTCCCTTGCTGAACCAGGACTACAGCCCTCCTCAAAGTAACTAGGCTAAACCAACTTGAGCCAAAAACCTCCTTTTTGGAAGATGTTCTTCTCTGAAAGCATTGCCCACTATTATTTATTTGTTTATAACATTTATTTAAGGTTGTTCCTCCTAGACTTGACTGAGTTGCAATGACTCCTGCACACAAGCACCTACCACCAATGAGATGTGTGTGGAAGAGAAAGGCTGTCAAGACACTGTCTGCCTTAAAATTTCAGAGGAAACTTTCCTGCTCTGTAGGGAGCATCCCTTTTCCAGCATGGAGTCATCTACAGAGGCAGCCTTATATGGAGCAGGCTGGGTTCTCCCTGTTACCCCACCAAAAGGCATAAGAAAGGCTTCTCCCATGAGCAACAAGTTACTAGCCCCAGGTTTTGCCCATCCACAGTGGATGCATCCTTTTCTAAAAAACATTGTTTGATACCTAAAAAAAGCAAAGACACCAAAGGACACCAAAATCATTGTGTTGCAGTACCTGTTAGTGATTTTGCTCAGCTTATAGGTACAGAGCTGTTACCCCTTTTATTTCAATACCACTGCTAAAGTCAGCTGGCACAGGAAGATCTGGCCCATTTCTTGATTTACTTTGCATCACTGTTGGTAACAAATCTTTTACACGTCAAGTACTCCACTGAGACTTTCAGGTAACTTGTTTGTACTCAGATGTTTCCTCCTCTGGGATTACGTTGCTCTCACTAGAATTGGGAGGGAGGGCACTGAGATGAAATCCCAGCTTCGCAATTTTGAGATTTCCACAGAACTGTTATTAAAAGTAGCAAAACTTTCTTCACCTAGGGAAGCACAGGGGTTATTGTAAGCAGGCAGGTTCATTTCCAATCACTGCCCCCCAGGATAAGACTCTCCTTTGACACCAATTCTGCACAAGCCATGTCTGAAAACAATTCAGAATTGCAGAAAAACCCCCCTTGCACTTGAGCCGGCGGCGCCTCGCGGCTGTGATGCTCCTGTTCTTACCTGAAGCTTCCCACACATGGCAGCACTGTGGGGAGGGAGCTATTCTTGCCCTTTTTATAACACAGGATTCATGACTCTTTCTCCCTGTGCCCATCACTCACCATTCCTTGCCAGTTTATCACCTCTGCAAGCAGCTGCTGCAATAGGGGCTCTGCAAACACCACTTGTCCCAGGACCCATATGAGTTTTATCTGTTTCAAAGCACAAAGAAGAAATCCTACAAAAAAATCAGGAGCAACCTGGCAGCTCTATGGCTGCATCAGTATTTCTCGTCTTCTCTGTTTAGCTGCACTTTTTGTACTGATGGTTAAAGCACAGCCATGCAAGGATATTGGGTCCAGGTTATTCAGCTTCTGCCCTCTGGCTCTTGCTATGGATCTTACACTAGATTAAAGAGCTCTTTAATAAAAGTGATTTTCTCTACAGGAAGGTATTTCTACACTAACCACAGCTCCTTGGTTACCTTCGCGGCAATTTGAAAAGAAGTTTGAAGAGGTCTACATCCCACTCCAGCACTCACTTTGGGTATCTTTTTTGAGGATGTGGTCCCCATAGCACCATGATGTGGATGGTGGGACAACACAGTGGCCAGTGGGACAAAATGCCTCCAGACTGTCCAGTGAGCCTGGGCTGCCTGCAGCTCCCACACCTTGTATTTTGCATCATCCTTGGCATGGGCATAGACTGTGGGGGAAAGAGTGATGCTGGAGGGTAAGAGGAGACTCTCACCTTAAGCAGAAACAAACAGGGATTTGGTCAAGTGGTTTTCTTTCTTCTCACTGATTGTTTTCTATGCTAAAATAACTGCTGAAGGCAGTTGACCTCTCCTCTCCTCTCACCAGGCTCATGCCCAAGCTGCAAATGCCATCACCGGCTGCTGCACTTTGAGGTCCCCCCATGCACTGGCTGAAGACACACCTGCAGCACTGCAGTTGGGTGTCCCCAACAGATGGGAAAGAAATAAAAAAATAAAATAAAATACAAGATAACAATAACCAAAAAATCAAATCTCCTGATAGGTTTCCTTGACCTATTTACTTTTACTTTTTTTTTTTAAAGTATCTCCTGATCGGTTGCACAATAAATTATTTGCCACGACATTAATTATGCATTATTTACTTAATACATGGTAATTTATGTTGTCAATGGCAATATTTCTCTGTGCTGAGGGTGCTGGATGCTGACTAGTCACCAAGGGAGATACTACTATCCAGTCTGAACAAAATACTTCACAGTCATTTTAGACATCAGTAGTTTGATGCTAACTTTGAGGAGACGGGAAACAGCAGAAATGTCTAAAACATCCTGCTAAAATTTCTCTCCACTGAGACATTTCAGCACCTATTTCCTCATAACAGCAATAGTATTTGGCACTACTTGATCATCTGGGGTTAAAAGGGGGGGGATGGAGGAAGGTAAGTGACAGTTGTATAGGAAACTCCGCATTTCGCTATCAATAGTTAATCTACTGTGTCACATTTCTTAGAGAACTAAATGAAATGCAGTAAGCACCGTGTAAAATTGGAGCTAGGGAGCAAAATGATTTTGTAGAGCAAATAACTGTCTCACACTGGCTGTTTTATGCCCTATTGAACAACCAGCATTTTATGAAAACAAAGTTTCATAAATATCGATAGAGATTTCCTTCCCATGCAGGAAGAACTCTGTGGATTTACAGGGACTCAAACAAGAGCAGGAAGAGCAACTAAGGGCTGAGGAGCTGGACCTGGCCAGTGCTATGGGTTTGGTGAGAGAGCAGGAAAAAGTGTGGGGCAGGGAGTGTCCTTCTGGAGCAGCACCACTCCACACTGTCACAGCTAGAGAGGCTCAGCAGCTGGAGCAGCCCAGGAGGCCCAAGGAAAAACCTGGCAGGCAGCGGCTTGAGCATCAGGGTCCAGGGGAGACCAGGCATTAAGAAGAAATTAGAAATTCTTTCTTGAGAGGGTGGTGAGCCCTGGCACAGGTTGCCCAGAGAAGCTGTGGCTGCCCCATCCCTGGAAGTGTTCAAGGACAGGTTGGACGGGGCTTGGAACAGCCTGATCAGGTGGAAGATGTCCCTGCCCACGGCAGGGGAGATGGAACCAGCTAATCTTTAATGGTCCTTCCAACCCAGGCCATTCTATGATTTTAAACCTTGCTACTGCTGGTTGGGGTCCCAGCGCCTCCAATTGAGAGGGGCCAGAGTGCAGCACTCAGCACATGCAATGGGGGAAAAAAGGGAAGCTTTGGGTGCTCTCCTGGTCAGTTCCTAGCAGGATGGAGGAAGACTGCAGGGAATGCACCTGAGGACTCTGAAAAGTAGGATTTTTTTCAAAAAGACTGCAGAGAAAACAAAAAACACCCATGCAAAGTGCAAAGCACAGACAGACTCACCAAGGCTTCTTGCCATGAGCCAGGGCTCATCCAGGAGGAGGAAACACACTGAGATTCACAGAGGAATAAAATCCAAATGGAAACAGCCTGGCCATTAAACCACCTGGCGTTGCTGGTACACACAGCTGTTTGCATTATTAAAAGTCATTTTCATCTACAAGTCTCAAGGCTTTACCCAGAGCTCTGAATGCTGCCCCATCTCTTTAGACCTGCCTTTGTACAAGTCATGGTGAGTTATCTCGGGCCTCAGCACTAGCTGGGAGACCTTTGCAAAGCCACAGAAAGGTATTACTTTCATCTCAACTAGAAACCTGTCACCTCCATGGCTCAACCTCACCTCTGGTG
Source organism: Pachyramphus minor (assembly GCA_013397135.1). Taxonomy (NCBI): domain Eukaryota; kingdom Metazoa; phylum Chordata; class Aves; order Passeriformes; family Tyrannidae; genus Pachyramphus; species Pachyramphus minor. Next base: position 977,779 of record VYXB01009884.1, on the reverse strand, counting down.
TAGGAGTAAGTCTGACTTTACTTACAAAACAAGGATTTCTGCCAGATGCTATCGCAATTAAAAATACTATTTTTAACACCTCAAGTACAGCTAATTTATTTTTTGAAGATAAATCATGGTGAATCTAAATTAACTTCTATTAAATGAGTCAGGAACAAACACTTAATACTGCAATCAAATATTTTCCTCTGTTGCCCTCTTGCAGTTCTCACCTTCAAAAACAACCACAGTATCAGCACAACACAGAGACACGCACCAGTTTAGTTTATGGGATGTTCCAAGATACACAAAACAACTTTTTGTGTAGAGTTCCCAAGGATAAACAAAGTTTAAGAAAAACAAAGAAACCATTATTGTGAACCATGCTGGAAACACTTCAAAAATCTGGACTGAAGAATTACTGACCCCTCTGAAAGCCATTTCACTGTGGGAAAAAGAGAGTCTGAGCATCATTGGGTCTGAGGAGAAGTGCTAACTCCCAAAGTATCAAGGCCCTGAAAGCAAAGCAATAAAATGTAGGTTTTATGAAGTTTCCTTGCAAGAAGGCTCCATCAGTTACAGCCCCCACGGGAAGAGGCAAGCGGCCAGCACCAAGGGCTGTGTTTTTGCCATAATGTGCTAATGTTGGCTATATTTTATACCTCTCTGGACAACACAGCAGCAGCCCAGTCCTCTGCTCTGCAGGACATAAGGCTGAGATTGAGCATATCATCATTTTCAAGCCTCCCTTAATCTATCTGCTCAAGCTACATCACAAAACCCACCCTGTACCCCTCTACCCTCCTGTACCTCTGCTGGGCTCCATCAGGAGGAGCTCTGCGTTGCCCACTGGATGCAGTCAGCTGGCATGGCTGGTGTGAGAGAGGATGGGTGAAGGATAAGGCTGCTGCCAGCAGCTACTTTCCTGGGCTGACCCTCTGATAGCTTTTTTTATGTTTAAATGATGTGATAAAAATCAGCAATGAATTATGCAGCATCGCTTGATAAGTCCAGCCCCAATAGTTCTTGAGAATCCCATTTTAAAGTTAAATTGGAGTTTGATCCTTTATCTCAAAGCTTTAATAAACTAAGCAAGCCATGTACTGTCTTCTCCACTGAATTGTTCTCCAGCAGGCTGGGGTGCCTTGTCCCTCCCCATCCCCAAATGTATGGGAAGCCTGAGAGCTCTCCCTGTAATGATCCTGACCTCCTGCACAAGAACAGCTGCTGCAAAACAAAGGTCTTGCCCTTCCCTGTGCTGCAAGCATGTATTTTGCCAGTTGCATTTTTCCAGCTTTGCATCCACCAGCTCTCCCTGGGAAACAGCCATCACTGGTGCTGTCATACTGCACCCCCACAGGCCATCACCTGGAGAAGTGCAGCCGTTTTTCCTTGGCCTTTGCTTGGTTTCACCAACTTTTCCAAAACATCTTTGCAGTGCCTCTAAGCCAGTAAGTCTGGCATCTGATATGTATCTCAGCTTAGCAGAGCTTAACCTAGAGAGCATCCTTGGCCCTACCCCAACACTGCCCTTCCAGTCTGGGAGGGTGACAACTCCTATACTGATTCCAGGACAACTGTCCACTCTCTACTGGTGGATTCATCAGCAAGAAAAATGGCTGTAGCCATTAATGAGACAAGTATTTTGATGGATGAACTATCACAACACTGCTCACTGTAACATTTCATACTGCAGCCAACTCCTCTCCTGCCAAATGATGGAAGACCAAATCCGCAAAAGTGAAGAGTTTCTGTCTGTCCATCTGTTTTCCCCACTCTGGGCAGCAATTTTAAAGATTCCAGCCATGAGTGCTTTAGCAGAGAAGCTGAATGGGTATGGGTTATAGCTGAATCTGAGATGTTAACCACAGTTCGGGTTTCCAGACCTCAGGGGCTTGCCCTGTGAGCACTTTTTGGAGATGCCACTGAACATCCAGCAACTCAGGTAAGATGGTGGGACCAGGAGGCAAAGCAAACAATACCAATGCAACCATAATGCTGCCTTCTGTCTTCCTATGAATGCTTACTGTAACAGGGCACAGAGCCTCAGAGACATCACACACACACACAGGTGAGACAGTCTCATCCCCCCCTAAAAGCTGGTCTTACTGAAGTTGAGGCCCACTACAGCTTCTGCTCTCCCAGCACCAGGCACAGGGTGGACCAGTCATTCACGCATCACGCATCCCGCTGTACAGCCTTTGGAAGGACTCAGAAAGCTCAGGGGCAACGTGCACACCCAGAGCAGGATCCAACACTGAGATGGGGTCAAGGGGCTAAAGTCTAAGACACTCATGATCCCAACATCCAGCAATGCAGCACTGGAGATTCAAGCTCAAATATTATCTTCTGAAAGCAGCGCAGAACACCACTGCAGGATCGTTTTCTATTCAAGAGTCTGGAAAAAAGGACACTGAATAGCACGAATCCAAATGTGCAGAATGGCAACACCCGCCCCAGCCTGACCACAGAGCTACAGCCTTAATGGAGCCACTACAGAGGGAAAACAGCAACAAGCACCTCTAACAAAAGCTTTTATAAAGGACTAAAAGGCTGCGTGCTGTGACTGCGTCAGCCCGCGCCACTCCAGGTCCTGACTTCCTGTGCCTTGCTCGTGACGTAACCAAAATGGACAATTTAATTAATTAAATTAAAATGCATTAAGCAATCCAGCAGGAAGGCAGAGCTGCCTATTTCAGTTCTTCTGAAGTACCAATTATTCCAGCAGGGGGAAAGAAAACAGCCATCATCATAGCCTTGGTGCCATTAAAAATAAAATCCAGGGGAAAAATAAGCGTAAGGAATAGCAAAGCACAATGTGCAGTGGTGGCCCAGTAAAAGCGGGGAACAAGAACAGTCACTGCAGAGAAAAACAGGAAGGTAGAAGAGCGAAGCAGGCAAGCTGCTTGCTCCCTGCATCACTCCAGGGCAGTCCCGAATGAGCAGTGGTGTGTGGCTTGCTATACCCACCCACAGACTGTGCCAGACAGCCAAGTCACAAACCCCCCAAAATGAGCCAGTCTCTCCATAATTTGAAGCCAAACTGCTTTGGTATAGCCAGGAACAGAATCTGGCCTGGGGAAAGGATCAATTTCCTTGTTAAGGAAATCCATCTCTATGCCAACAGCGTTTTTACAGAGGAGGATATCCCTGGAGATGCCAGGGGATGGAAGCACCTGCATCCCAGTTGGAATACCCAAGCAACACCACCACCAAGCCTGTCTGGCCTGATGACAGACGCGAAAACAAAACACATCCTTGTCAACTGATGCTGTATGTAGGCAGAATCCGCTGTCCTTGCAGGACACAGACTTCAAATTGCAGCCAATGTCTTGTACAAGCAATTTGTTCCTGTATCTATGGTGCCTTTGGTGCCTCTGCAGGCACGGGGACAGACCAGCAGCCCCAGAGCCAGCTCAATCCCAAGAGAAGCCTTAAAGATTATCTTCAAGGGAGCAAGTCTCTTCCTGAGCAAGTTAATGCAATTCCTTTGAGCTCTCAACAAACAAAACAAACAAAATAAACAATAAGATAATGCCCCTTTAAGGATGTTTTGCTGGAAGCTGGTCCTTGGATGTGTCCATGGCATGGTGTGCAATCAGGATACATGTTGGTCCCTTCCTCACCCAAACCTGCTTGACCCAAAGCACGGGACCAAGTGATGCCACCAACCAACTGATGGTTTGAACCAATAGCCAGAGAGAGGTTGCTGCATCCAGATGCAAGTAAGGCCTGATTCTGCAATGATGCTGAGCTACAGCCACCCTCATCCAAAAGCCAGAAGAAGCACAGGGAGACAGCAAAAGAGATTTCCCATGGAGAGCATTTTCCAACAGGTCCCTCTCTGCAGCAGTCCTCCAAAGAAAATGCCATGCTATGCCCTCATACCAAACCTCCCCAGTTTCAGCAGGGCCATGGTAAGGCAAAAGGCTATTTTATTACACTCAGAACTTCCCTGCCATGTCCACAGACCTTGACATGGAGCATCTGCTATTAGAACATTTATCTTCTGGTATGAGATGTGTCATACATACACCCCCAAAAGCCATAGGCAAGAGATGTGGGCATGGAGTTGGAATAGCTTGCTGATATTTTACTTTTACAAATAAAACCAGAGAAAGGATTGCAGGCACAGGATGCCAAGCAGATAGCTGAAAGGACTGATTTGGATCGACAGCTACAGGCTCCTGTGGCCTCAGGAGAGAGGTTAAGACAGAATAATGTTCCCACAAAATATCTGTTTACCATAACCACCTCCACAAGTCTTCCTCCACCTTTTCACAAGAATAACAAGAAATGGTTTCTCTGTCATTTTGCCGTTTCCCGTCCTGCACAGAGCAAGCACCAATGCCAAGATCAGAAAGTTCCTGCAACAGATTGCAAGCCTGATTCCTCTGCCATGTCCTGCAGACTTCTGAGGAAACCTGCAGAGCCATTATCAGTGCCGGTTCCCATCAATGAGTCTTTCATCTGCTAAAGCCTCTTATTGACACTCGCTTATTTATAGCAACTGCACTGCACCATTCATTTAAACACATCAGCATTTGTGAATAAATGATAAAGTGGACTTTGAAGCATTGGCCTCAGAATATACCAGCCAGAAATAGGAAACAAAGCTCTCTAAAGGTGAAGCTGCAATTAGTTATTGTCCCTCAGCTCTCTACAACCTGACCTGTACCTGTAGAGGATGCACCTCCATTCCCCAAGCCTCTCTCTTTCCAGCTAATCTAAACAGCACTAAAAGGCTCCAGTATTTCTTGGTTTCACTCAGCTCACCTTTAAATTAACTGCTTTTAATTATTTCCTTTGATTTAGTACATTCCAGGTACAAAACACCTGCTACAGATCTTTGCCATCATGTTCCGTGTCGGCTGTCAACATTGTCATCATCATCATAATTCTATTTAATCATCACCTCTCACTGAGCCTTCTAGCAGAAAAACAAACAGAACTGTTCGTAACTCAACTGTAAAGAGTAAACCAGCTGAAGGGAGAGAAGGAAAAGGGCTCTAATCCCCTCCAGCTGCAGCAAACATTGTAACTTAAAAGAGTAAGCCAAAAATGTTGAGAAAATCCAGGGACAATATGAAAGATTTAGCGACCATGGTGTGAAGTGCCTGTGCTTTTCACCTCATGCACTGGTGAGGCTAATTTTTAATTAAGTAAAATGAACTGAAACTCCAAGCTTGGATCTCCAAGTGGAAGAAGGGCAAGATCAATGCCAAAGAAACTGGGATGCCAACAGGAGCATCCAAAAGTGTGGCCTTTTCAAACCCCTCTGCAAACTCAGGACTGAAGCAGCCCAGTTCAGGGCCCATTTCATGTTGGCCTGAAGCAGCTGAACCAGGGTTAATTTGGATTTACATGAGTGTAAAGGAGAAGAAAAGCAAGCCTGCAGGATTCAGCATTGATATTTGTGTGGCTTTATGACACAACTCACAATATTGTATATTCTTATAGTTTCAGCTTTTGGCATCTGGGTTTCCAGCTATAAAACATTCGGCTCTTTGTCTCTCTGGGAATAGACAGTAAAAAAACCAACCCAAAATTCAATGTGATCCAAAAAGCTCAACACAAAAGAAGTTGCTGCTCCCTCATTCTTGTGATTTTAATGTTCATTCAAATGTATTTCACAGGGAGAAGCTGCTGCTGCTGCGTGTGAGTTCAGGTCATGGTTGCTGCTACATGAAGCATCAAACACACATTATTAGTCATGCAAATCGTGATGCAATTTGAGCTTAAATCCTCACAGAACTCAAAACTCTTTGAGAATAGTCCAAGAGCTCAATTAAATAAGAGCCTGAATTTCAACTTGGCTGAGCCCATTAACAGCTGATCATCAGGCACCTCCAACATGCTCCTGCAGTCCCAGCTCTGGGTAGATCTTAACTCACAGAAGTCCAGTGGGAACACCTCTCACAGCTGTCTACACTGCAGTAAACACTCCAGCATCCAGATGTGCATGAGCAGATATTTATGACTTGGTATTATCAGGTACACTTTATTTTAGCCATGTTTTTCCAGGTAACTTCTAGATCACAACCAAAGGGAAGCATATTCTGCAGCAAAGGTACCTGGGCAGTAATTTTCTTAAACCTTTATCTTGTTATATTGCTTCTGAAGAAAATTCAAAAGCACAACTGGGCAAAAAAGCAGCAGCACCATGCCTTAACTGTGTCTAGAGCCCGCACGGGCCCCATCTCTCCTCACCCCTTTAAAACCATCCTTTCTGTCACTGGTACCTGGATGCCTGGCCTGGGCAGGATGCTCTTCTTGACAGCAGGGTCCTGAAGCCCTTTTCAAAACCAGCAAAATCCTGCATTTAGTTGGCCAGTGAGAAGGAGGAAAATCTAAATTTTTTTTCCTGCAGCACCACAACATGTGATAAAATGCTATGCTTTAAAAAGAAGAAAGACTTCATTGGAAGCAGCATGTTACCTAGAGCATTGTTTTCAGCACAGAGACAGCAGGATAACACCCTTTTTCTGTGGGAAGAGCTTGCTACAGGAGTAGGGTAGGTTTGAGATAACCTGCTTTACTCTGCACTGAGAAGAGCAGCACTCTGGCAGCCAGCATGAGGGGCAGCAATATGATGCAGCAGCTCTGATGGTCTTACCAGGCACAGAAAAATACACATCTCCCCTTTCAACATCTTCTGAACCCTCTCTCCCACAAGTGAATTGACAGCCTGAGGGAAAAAGACCTAGTTTGCTCAACAGTAAGTGCACAGTTTTGTGCTAATGCACAATTCTGGGTCTGCAGGAGCACCACACTCCTGTGGCCAGGCACAGAAGGGAACGGCTGCTGAAATCAATATTGCTTATCAATGAAGGGGAAAACACATCCAAGTCTTTGAAGACTCCTAAGCTCATTGTAATGAAGCTTCCTGCTCTAATCTAGCCTGTGCATACAACACAAACATCCAGACTTATGTTTGCAATTCCTGCATTTTAAATAATTCACAAAGGAATCAAGAGAGCTTTATCACGGTGCACCGGGAATCGCAGCGGATGCAGTTTCGCTGCAGTGCTCCTCCCCTGGACACCATTGCTCCTGGTTCTGCAGGACAACTCCTACCCCTTGGCTCCACAAACATCCCAGGAACAGCCCTGGACAAAGGATGACCTCAACCTTCTGCTCCAGATGCCTTCTGCAGACTTCTCCCACTGCTGGGGGAAAAGAAACACTGAGAAATACAGCAGATTCCTCTAGCAAAAGAACCATGCTGGGAAGAAAAGGTGCAACCTTCAACTGCCAAAAGAGAACCAAAAGCAGACATTGGTGCACCAAGTCAGGCCATGCCAGGTTTTGCATCCCTGTGGGAGCACAAAGCCTGTGGAGAGCTACTCAGCAGAGGGGGCTGCAGACCCTGAGCTGTGGGCTCTGCTGCAGGACCTCTGTGCTGAGCAGGGCACAGCCACCCCTGGCACTCTCCCTGCCTCCCACCAGCCACCACTGCTGCAACAGAGCCCTCATCACTGCTGGCAGCCCTGCTCCATCCTTAGCCCAGGGCAAGCAGGGGTGTCCAAGGAGAGGACATGCCTTGGAATAACAGTAAGCACACAACATTGGTGGATAGGTACACGTGTGGGTACACGTGTGGGAATGGTAAGGAAGGCCAGGGAACTGCCCCAAGGGAGACACAGCCTGACACCACAGTGAGAATGCATCTTCAGAGCAACGTTTTCCCTGTTCTCTTACGCTTCAGCGTCTCCACTCAACCATGTCCAGCCAAGCTGTTGTTACTGGCCACAGCACTGCTGCCCCCAGGGCTGAATTAGTTCTTCTGCAGCCAGCTCTGCTCTTGCCTTAAGGGCTGCCGGGGAGGGGGTGGAGGAAGGCTCCTTCCAGCAGCCACCCTCCCGGCATGGACGTGCAATACTTGTATAATTCACTTTGAAGCTCCCAGCCTCCGGGCACGAAGCAACCAACATACAGTTGGATCTTGCTCTGTAAATTCCCAGTCAACAGACAGCATTTCTCAGCACTGGCATCTTCCCTGATGGGTTTGTCAACTGCTTTGCCCTCCTCAAAGAATGGCTTTTTTGGAGGTAAGGAGGCAGCAACCCTTTCCCTGGGTCAGATGCTGGTGGTCCAGCATCCCTCCCATCGAGGCAGGGGCTGCTGGAATTGTCAGGATGCCTGGCACACATCTGCTGCAGCTTCATCTCTTACACCTCTATGTTTTGCTTTCCCATGACACACACTGCCAACAGCTATTTTTCTTCTTCCAGTTTTACTTTTAAAAACAGGAAAAAGTCAGCTTGCTTTCCTCATAAAAATCAGGAAGTCTGAGAAGCAACTTTGTCTAAAGGAACTGTTTTTAAGATGTTGAAGAACTGAGGGAGATTGTTGTCACCAGAGTTCATCTGGTTTGGAAGCAACTCTCTGGTTCTTTTTCCCCCAGAAACTCCCCAAGTGAATATGATCATCAGCCACGTGGTAGGAGCCCCATCAAAAATACATCTGCAGGGACTCACCTACCCACAACCTTTCCCCTGGGCCTCCCAGAGCTCCCAGTCCTCAGCCCACCTGGAGAGCAGAATGCAGTCAAGAGGCTGCTCAGCACTGGGCTACACCCCAGATCCCCAGAAGGACCAGAGACAATTAATTTGTCCCCAAATTGCTTGTGTAGTTGCCTCCAACTTATAGACAGCACCATGTCCCTAACACTCCTCGTGCATTTCTGACCATGGAGGGGGCCAGGAGAGGACTCCTGGAGCAGACCTGAGCAGGGGAGTGGGACAGGCCAACATTCCATGCAGGAGGCAGAGCCTCCCCCTGCCAAGCCTTCAATGGAGGGGCGAGCAAACCCCCAGAGAAAGCTCCTGACACTCTACAGTCCATTTGCATAAATCTAGCACATTTTGCCCTCCCATGAGAGTCACAGTACTTCTTGGCCCCAGCCTTTTAATCTGATGCTCACATTTAAGTGTTCTGCTAATTAAACAATCCATTGCAAAGCTGCTGTTGCGATGCCTCCCTCTCCCCTTGCCGGAGCAGGGCAGCAGCCTCACCGGAATTAGCACCAGCAGGCTGCTGGTATCATAGCTTTGGGAATAAGATGGCATTGGCCCTAGAGAGCACCAAATGCCCATAGCTTGGGGATTATGTTACACTTCAACTTGTCATCCATCAAAACCCAGAAACCAATCTCACCCAGTGGAAGAAAAAAATCAATAGCTTTCTCTTTCAGCACCAGGGGATGTATTTTGTCTCCTCTCCCAGGGTCTTAATCAAGGGACATGATCCCAGATAAAGTATCTGTGATGGTTTTGCAACAGCTAAGGACATCTGGCACATCACAGTGGGGTTTAGCCATGGGCCACTTCTCTGGGACAAAATTCATTCCTGCTGAGAGAGGTTCAACCAAAGCATTAGATGAAGCAACACAGGCCAAGCCACGCAGGGCACTGGCAGAAGGACAATATCACATACTCCAGGAGCTGAGATCGAGACAGCACCAGTGACAATTTGTGTGCTAACTGAATGGTAGCCCAGCAGCATCCCTGCGCCAGCAGGTCACCTCACCTTGTACTATCTTTGAGACGAGGTGCAGGAGCACTACAGTACCCAGGAGCATTGGGGAGCTGGAGATGCTGAGTACTCCTTGGCAGGAAGACAGCACTGTAACCTATCACTGAACACCCTGACGGGGCTAATTGCTACATTAGACATCTGAACAAACAACACTAATCACCACATTAAACAACTACAATTAATGCTGTGCTGACAAGCATAGTGCCACGCTGCACACAATGCCTTCATCTCCAGTGCCCTGCACAACCACCCCTGCATCGGGTCAGCTGCAGGGTCTGAACTGGTCCCAACAGTCCCAGACGTTCGTCCTCACCAAGCTCGTGGTGGAATCATTTCCCCTGACTGCCCATGAACAGAGCAGCAGCACACAGCACCAGTGACTTGCTCTCCTCCTTTTGGCATGTCCTTTGCAGATTACACCTGCAAAGTGGGCAGAGATGTGTTGCTGAGTAGCGTTTTACTCTTAAAACCTTTTGCATTTTACTCCCTTCTTCCGGAGCAGATGGGGAATACTCTTTGAAAGGGAAAGGTGTTTTAGCACTTTGGTATCTTCTGAGCTCCTGGGGGAAGTGCAGTGACAGGGGACAGACAAGGACATGACAGCGCTTTCAGTCCTGACACCGCACACAAAGTTTGATCCTGTTCCCACGCCATGCAGTGCCCAAGGCAGCTCACCAACAGCTCCATAACTCTGCTGGGACCAGCAAGACCGAGCCTCCCTTCAACCAGCAGACACCAGGGAGAGCTGGACTGCTTTTAGAGCCTCTGGCTTGGCAATGAATTAAATTTCATTTATTTACAAAAACGGTGTTTTTGCAGTGAGTCTGGGTTGTAAACATAAATAAAACATTTTATGTCACACAGAATTTTCACAAAAGGAATCAATAGAGTTTCGAGTTAGTCATAATGAGAAGAGAGCCCTGTTTATTACCTGTCAGAAGGACAACAAAAAGCACCAAAGGGTCTCACTCATCCTCAGCACTTCCAAGATTCCATTGTGCACTGGCAGTGCCCCTGGCAAAGGGAGCAGCATGTGGTACCCCACAAGGCTGGAAGAACATCCCAAACCACACAAGCAGACACACAGCTCACTCTAACACTTTCTCCCCTTTAACTTTTCCCCACAGACTCGCTGGTTTGAGGTCTCTGGCCCTTTTCCATCAGGGTTTCCATGTGCTCTGATTGAGAGGGTTTACACTGAAAGCAGCACCTACAACTGAAGCACTTTTGCTCTGCACACATCTGCAGCCAGGGATGGTGAGGGACAACCCAGTCACCCCTTTGCAGCAAGGTGCCCAAATCCTACAGACTGGGCATGCTGCCCTCTCACCTGCATCTCCCTACCACTCCGCACAGCATCTTCAAAACCCCACATCCAGGCCTGAAGATGATGCTGCCAACTAGGAGGGGGTCAGGGACATAGGACAGCAAGACCACTGAGCTGCTGACTTCTGGTTTCTTTTTCCCTCAAAAATCCATCCTGAGTTGACCAATGTTGAACCCAATGAAGAAACAAGGCAGCAGCTCACCAGGAACAGATTCTGGGGACCACGAGGTGCTGTTAGGACAAGGGGTCACTGAGCCCTCTGCCACTAAGCACCTGTGTCCACTCTTGCACTGCTGTTGCTGGATGGAGGCAGGAATGTGGAAAAAGACAAAGGATTACTGTGCTAGAGGAGGTTTCACTGCTAATTGGACTGGAAGCACAGCTCTGTCTCGGTGCAGCCCTGGCAGACGTCACCCAGGCACAGCGGAACACAGGTCGAGGCAGGCACCGTCTCATTAACACAGACCCACTCCAAGCCTTGCCACATCCTCCTCCCCCTGTTACAGCTCTCAGTTCCCACTGGATCCTTGTCATTGGGACTGGAAAACACAGAAGCATAAATTTGTTTGATAATGTGCTCATCCGTATGTTTCCAGGGGAGGAAGATGAGGGTGCCAAGCTCCAAATGGCACCAAGCCCTTGCTTGGGCTTTTCTCCTCTGCACCTGAGGTACCACGAGCCTGTGAGAGAGTAAAACCCCCTGTCCTCTCCACAACATCCAGAGTGATTTGCAAATCAAGTCTGCTCACGTAGTCATCATCAGGTACACGGGACTTCCAGTTAATTAGTTTCTAATGTTATTAATTACCTGTCTTGCAAGCATTTTACATCAGACACGCAATGTTTAATTTCATACATAAGAACCCAGAGCACTCAACTTCCAGTATTAGTCGGGAGGACTGTTTTTAATGCCAGTCTCATTTTCACAGCACAGTACTAGTGCTTACATGAGGAAAGCTCTGCTTCATCCCATCATCTGGCACTCAGTTATCATCAAGAAGCACAAGAACCACATGCTGTTGCTTAATTAAGTCCCTGTAGCACAGGGCGGGGGGTTTGCTGTGTTTTTCGTTAAGAAAAAGACCCCCTGGGTGCTCGGCACCGCTCCTGTGGTGCCCTGAGCCCCACCGCAGAGCGCAGCCCTGGGGACTCACCAGGCAGCTTTTGTCTTTTCCTCAGATGTTTGGATCAGGGTTTGCTCTTGCTTCCTGCCCCTGAATGGGCTTTCTTCACAGTTTATTTTGGGAGGCTGAATATTGCACTTGGAGCACGTTTCACAGAATGCTTATACCCCACTTTGTCACTGCGTTGCCTGCTGCTTCCTTCATCCATTGCTCACCCTGAGCCAGAGTGGAGGCAGGAAAGAAAGGGTGGGTGTGGGAAAACCATAGTTTAGTACTGTCTGTAAAATAAAAGAAGGCATCTCTCCACGGGTCCATTTGCACAGAGAAAATGCCCAGCCTCATTTGCACACAGTGATAATGACCACAGCCATTAATGTTCTGAGCCACAGGAGCTGATGAGCTCAGCCTGAGCTCAGCCTGAGGAAGGAGGAGCTATGCTCCTCGCAGACAGCAGTCCCATGGACCAACGGAGCCATCACCAAAAACACATTGAGGGCTGGTACAGCTGAGGATGGACCAGCAACAGCCAAGAGAGTCCCAGCCCTCGCCACACAGCACCCGCATGTCCCCAGAGCGAAAGCACCCGGTAGTTCCCCCGTGCTCAATGCTAACTTTGGGCCAGCTGGGTGTTCTCTTGGCTAACTTGCTTGGAAAACCCCCACGATACTTCAGCTAAGGGCTCTCAGCTGCTTAAAACAGCTCTACAACTGGGTGAAGTAGGAGAGAGTATTGGCACAATTCTGATGATGAGTCGCTGTAGAAACTCTGTTTCTATGGCAACACTGTATTACAAAGCTCTTTGGATATTCATTAGGGTTTTCTAATTCTTCTAAACCTGCTTAGTCCATAATTCCCATTTATTCCAAGATCCTCTGTGTGATCTGCATGACCCTCTCGGAACTGCACTGTGGACCCTTGCTTTTGAAAGGCTCTGCTCACCTGCCCCAGCAGGGAGGAGACCTTCACTCCAGGTGTGCCAGGGCCATGATGAATTCAGACAAAAGTGCAAGATCCTGCTCTGTATCTTGGCTAAGGGAGTCAAGAAAACAGCAGCCTTTTGCAATGTTCTGTGAAACTCCCGTCATGGCACGTGGAACAATTTAAGCCTTAAAATAGACTGAGAACAAAAGGCTAGGATCATTAACCAAAAAAACCCACGCAAAACCAACAAAAAACCCAGAGAGTAAAAAGGTTCACAAGCATAAATCAAGAGAACAGAAGAAAAACATTCACCAAATCAGCAGCACTGCATTTAGACAATTACCAAATGACACGGCACAGCCACCTGCGAGAACATGGACCCTGTGAAGCAAAAGGGCAAGTGCAGCACTGCTTATGCAAGGAAAGTCTTTGTTTCAAGAAAAATATGTGCACCATCACCAAAGTACTGCCCCTTGCACCCCAAGAGGCACAACCTCCTGAACACTGGGTTCATTACAAACACCAGATCTCCTCAGGGAGGAGGCGGCTCTTCCCCATCACAGCCAGGAAAGAAGAAAGGGCTGCACACACTGAATTCACCAAAAGAGCAACTAAAACTGAAGATCCCACACTCCAGAGAACAGATTTCCTACTCCAACCCTTCTTCTACCACCTTCCTCCTTGCAAAGAGAGCAGACTGAGAGAGCAGCCTTGGGACACAGTCACAGGCATCCAGCTCAATCCTCAGCACCTCAAGTGATGGCAGCAACGAGGTCAGCTAGGAGCAACTACAGCCCTGAAATTGCAACCTACTTTTATAAAATAGTAAAGAAAAAAAAGAATATCCTTTTCCCACCCCCTCCAGCATGTAAGGTTATGGTGAAACTCAATGCTGCAGGGAGAAGGGAGGCAACTATGTCCACAGGTATTGAGAGAAGGATCTGCCATCTGCAGGCATCACCAGGATCTCTGGGCTTGCACAAAATCCAATATTCTTTGGAACAAAGACCGTGGTGTCAGATCTTACATGTAATTTATCTTCCTGGGTCTAGGTTAAGGTCTGTCTGCCTGTTCCTCTGAAGCACTGTGGATCTGATCCCATTCAGCAATTCTCCTGTTTGCTGCTGGGTGAGAGTGGGGACCGTCCCATTTACACCTTGAAAACAGACAACTGAAAGATTCAGACATTGAACTATACACTAAAGAAAAACTACAGTATTATGCTGCAGACTCCACAGACAGGAATCAAGACCACTTTGCTGGTTATTTAGAGTGCACAAGGCTCCATCCCCAACACTCACTGTTTGCAATAAGACCCATGGCCATATCAGCAGCACCATCTGCAACTCCATCTGAGCTTGTAAGCTAAGCTGGGCACTGTGCTTTCAGCTACAGCAGCTATCCCCAGCTTCCCCATCGTGCAATGCCAACGACAACAAATTGTGGCTGTATATTACATCCCAGAAACAGCCCCACTGCAGCAGCAGAGGTTACTTAAAGTTAAATCCAATGTAACATGCCCTTAAATATGCACATGCAAAAAATCAATGTGGCACTTTAGGCACAAGTATTACTGAGCCTAGATGTCCATTACCAATTTAAGGTATTAGTTTAAGAACAGCTATAAAAATGATCTCTGCAAACAAAATGGCCATCGCTAATAATCTTGCCAAAAGTGAAAAATTTACAGCGTACTGTAATTACATTTCCAAAGTTAGAGGAATCACTGTGTGAAGCGAGAGCTCACGAGATGCCACAAAAACGTGTCACCACAGGAACGCATTTCTGCTGGAGCAGAGAGTGATGGAAAGCTGTTTACTTATTCTTAGCCTCTAGAGGTCACAGCCTCACAGTTAAATCCCTGAAGTCAGACAAGCAGTCGCTATTTTTGCTCCAATACATCATTTATAAGACATTGCAATTTTTTTAACAGCCCAATTTAAGGTCTCAATTTTGTGGACATCAAAAGAAACTTTACCTGGCCTTTCTAGCTCTGTATAACCCATGGAGCTGAGCACAGGAAGGCTGTGCATCCATACTTTAGGCCCCTGCAAGCTGCACGTGTCCCATTTGTGACCCGTGGTGCCGAGATGACAGGAGCGGGTAGAACTGCCGAAGCATGAAATTGGTTTAAAATGATGAAGTGAAGATCTGTTTTTCTTGGAGCTCAAACCACACCTGAGAATGCCAACAGCAGTCTATTCTCCCCTGAAAGCTGATCCATGCCATTGTTTTTCATCCCCTTATTTTCTTGTTTGGAAGCCAACACTGACCTACACTATACTATTACCTGTGAGTTTTTCACTTGACCAAACATCATCAGGCAGTTTGCAACAAGTTCCTGAAATGGAGAGGAATAAACGTCTCATTCCCAATTCCTCCAGACTGCGAGATATGAAGTACCATGACCTACACTGGGCCATTCTGGAGATGCTCCCAAAGCTGCTGTAACTCGGGGCAACTCAGAGCCATGTTTCTAGCAGCGGTAGACACCTCACTCCAGCCACCCAAGTGTGGCAACCACTTGGAACCATTTTAACATGGCATGAAATGGGCAAAGGCAGCATGTCCTGCCTAGGAGTGAGGAGGGAGCAGAGGATGCTCAGATGAGGATGGATGCTGGGCTCTGCTGGCGCCAGGTTCTTTATCCAGACACTTGAGTGCCAGACCCATGGTGCCACCCCATCTAGATTTTGCATTATCAGAATATACAACATAAAAAGTCCTTAAAAGGACTTTCTTCCACAGACAAACAAGCCCTCTCTTTTCACACTCTTCCTTGCTTATAAATAGTTCAAACTCATTAATAACTTAAAAGCAGGTGATGCTTGGTGTGGTTCAATTACAGCTGCAGCATTTAGTGTATTACCACTCTTCAGCATGCCTTTGCCGTGTACTAGCTTGTAACCAGACAACAGGCATCCCCACAGGGAGCAAACCCTTGACTTCCAAGCAAGCAAACTGGTTTTTGTCTAAACCAGAAGTTTTAACATGAAAGCACTGCTGCAAGTTCTCTTTCTGGAGACAGAAAAGCTGTGTCAGAAAAGCAGAAGCCCAACCCAGAGCTGAATGTAGAAAATGAGGTCCCTATTTTGCAAACATTATCACTGAGACAGTGAACCCATTCTTCTCCCTCCCTTTTGCCTCAGTGACTGCCTGCCCCATTGAAAGACATTCATAGAAAAGTGAGACTTCAAGTAACACATGAAAGGACCTCCCTGAGCACTCCTCCAAATTTCTCTGGGGCCTTGAACAAATGTTAGAAACTCAGGTCATAATACAGCACCTGCTTCAACAAGGCACCTTAATTTAAAAGTTACACTTGCTGAAATCCTTTCCCTGTCCTCATTCCTACAGTAGGCAGAGCTCATTCAGGCCAGACAGTCCTAAAGAACCCAGACAACTCCAATGTCTTGAAACAGCAGCCAAGAAAACATCCTGAAGAAATAAAAATCGGTCCCCTCCCGCTCCCTTCAAACATTACATTTTATTGTTTGTCTGTTAAAAAAACCCCAAACACAATACCAAACACACAGGCATCTGCCAAATACTTCTGCTTCACTTAAAGATTCACTGCTGGGAATAAGCTGTTCATTCCTGCCTCCTGTTATAAAATGCCACGTGGCTCTCATCCTCCTGGGCAGCACAGCCCTCCCTCTGCCCCAGGCCCTCTGAGGCAGCACCCACACCAGCACCCACCTTTCACAAACCCTGGCTCTACCCCCAGCAACCTTCCTCCCCTGGTAAACTGGATCTGGAGCAAGAAGAAGAGATATCACTTGCAATTAGCTGGTAACCACTCTTGCCACAATGTGACCACAAGCCAAAAAAAAAAAAAAAATATAGCAGTACCCCATCTCAGGACCATAAAAAGGGTACAGCAAAGCTTTACGCTCTTTGCTTAAATAAGTTTGAAAGACTGCATTCAGCTCAAACTTGTCAACATCGAACTGAGCTGTGCTGGGGAGTTGTTTCTCTGGAGGTTGGTTGGTTGGGGCTTTTAAGAAAATAGACACTAAAATCTCTATTAATAGCCACATACAGAAATTACAGTAGCTATGAGGTCCTTTTTTTTTTTTTTTTTAAATATATGTACCTTGATACAAATAACCTTCAAGAACATGAATGATCTGCCTGCTATCAGTTTGAGCCCAGTGGCTATTTTTGAACACTCAGGTGAATCAGTGTTCATACATGTACTTAAGAAGGTGAAATCTGGAAGAACCACATCAGGACAGACTTGGGAATGCTGTAACTGCAGATTCATCAAATTGTGCCTCAAAACCAAACCATCACTCTGCTAAAAATTACTCAGTTATACGCCTCTGATCATTTTGAAAGACGATGCTATTGTTAGGAAAACGTGCTAATTAGGATTCCTGTGCTAGTTTCAGGCTGAGTTTCTCTTCAAAATCTGCCTCTAGCAAATGCTGAATCCATTGCTTTTGTTTAACTAAAACAGGCTTATCTTTTTTTTTTTCCTTTGGTATATTTTACAGCTCAGATTTGAGTAAGAATTTCAGTTTAGAAATGAAAGAGCTCTTGCCAAGAACACATTCCTGTAACATTGCAATTTGATGGTTTGTTTTATTATTTTTTCCCCACTTAGATGTTTATTTGCAAATGATTAACCATCCTATACATGCACACAATGCAAGTTAGTGGTTTTCACCTATTCTTTGTCTGCAAGGGCTTAGCTACCATGAGCCAACCTGCATATTTAATGTATTTTAAACCAGTTGTATTTGCTGCATTATTGCTGCGGAGTTTTGGATGACATCCAAGCATACTAAGTTTAGCTACAAAACTGGCTCTTTTATAATAATTTCCTTGTTAAGAAGCTGACTGCAGAGCCTCCGGCCGCTGCTTGGCACCGCAAAGCAGTAAGTTGGGTGCTGCCAGCACTGGGAGAAGGCAGCAATCCATGGGCACCTGTGGCATTTCTCCCCATGTCTGACATAGGGCATCCTGGCCAGTGCATCCAAGGGGAGAAGCTCTGCTGTCCTGTCATTCCCCGCCTGTGTTGTTTGATGGAACCCCTGGCATTGATCACACCACTGCCTGCATGGCTCTGACACAGTGATTTACTGCTGGGCAACCAGAGTGAACCCAAATCCACCTCCCCTGCAGCTGGAAAGCCACTTTAGTCACTTAACAATGGTAAAGCACAGGAAAAGCTGCCTGCAGGCTTGCTGGAACAGGTGTGCTCAGAGGACAGTGTGGGAGCACGTCACACTGGCACAGGGGGGACAGCGAGCTGGAGAGAACCTCCTCCTCCTGGCTGTCAGTTCAGGTGAACAACACACAAGCCCATCAGGGCTGGGGTGCTGGAGACCATCCCTCTGGAGCATCCCCAGGGCTTAGTGCACAGGCTGGCAAAGGGACACCTGCCAGTTCCAGCAGAGCCTCATTTCTGAAAAGCCATAAGCCAGCCCTACCCAAAGGAAAAGTGTGAACAGACCTGACACCTCCCCTTGGCAGACCTCTTTGACAGACCTCCACACACTGCACAGAGATGCTGCTGGATGCCCACACCATAGAGACACTCCTGGTTTTTCCCTAAGATTTAACTGGATTGAAAGGAACAATGGTTTATAAGATAGTATGCAGCTGCATCAAGAGAAGTATAGATTTTTCCATGATGAATTACTCAGTATTATGGTTGTTATTATTATTTCTTTTAAGGTTTCTGATTTAAATTAGTGATACTGCAAAAACACTCCCTTTCCACCCTTTTTCAGACATGACTGGAAGAAACTGAAGAGATTTCAAGACTTTTCAAAGACTTTTCATGCTTAGGGTCTCCTGCAAACAAATCCTTAGTAGTTTGACACCAATCCCAGCAAAGCTGGAACACCACTCCAGGTGGGTTGGTCTCCAGATCTTAGAATATTATATTCAATTCTTTGTTCTCAGAAAAAAACACACTGCAGTTACTTCCTTGGCCTCTGTGGAGAAGCAGATTTCTTTCACTGACTGAAACCCAGCTTTTATGATCACATTCGTAACTATATTTAACTTTCACACAGATCATCCTCTACTAGGAAAACTGAACATTATACTAATCCCAATTAGATTTGAGAGCAAGAATAGTCTATCTCTTTATGATTATTATGAGAATGTATTCAATTTGCTACTTTCATCTAACAGCAATTACAACTGTTTACCAGTTCTAAAGCATATCCTTTAGGAAGCCATGAGTCATATTTCATGCTAATCATTGTTTATTTAGTATTCTCTTCTGAAAATAAAGGGATCAGTTCACAAACCCTTAAACAGAAATGATAAGAAAGAGAAAAAAAAAAATCAAATGAAGCAGTGCATCAGAAAGAGATAAAAAAACTAAGATCTTCCACATGCTAAATAGTTTTACAAAGCACCCATTGTAAAAATCCTTCCCCAGGACAAATGCTGACTGCAAATAAGACTGTTCAAGGCACTGCTTTGAAGCTCCTTGGAAAAAATTAGCAGCCTACTGGTACTGCAAAAAAAATCTTCCTTCAAGGAGATTTAAGCTAAGTTTTAGAAGAAGAAAGATTCCAGCAAAGAGATGAGATAGCCATGAAAAGACCACTAATGAATGCACCACGTCTTCTGGGCTGTAAAACAAGTCTGTCTGCTCCTGTCTGGTAAAGTTTGGGCGTGATGATTGTGCTCACATAGTAGAGAAGTCCCCTTCTGCTTCCAACATCCTGGGGCACAGCGGGTTGATATGAGCACTTTGCATGCAGCATTTCTCCTGCTCTCCTTGCAGCCCCTCCGTCAGCAAGTTTTTGACAATGTCCTTAATGCCAGAAACACACGTGGCACTTCTCCTTTGTCATTTAAATCTACAGACGTGAAAATATTACAGAACCTGAGCAAGATAAGTACATATTATGATCAGTGATTAATATGGAGAGAATGAGCACCTACGGGTTGTAAGCCCCAAGGAACGACACAGTGGTGTGGCAGGTCCATGTGTTCCAGCAGGAGTGAATGCCCTCTGCTGTGACCTGAGACTGGCCTCAGGTGTGGAATGCTGACCAGTCCCCATCATGTCTGTGTGGTGGAGGTGGTGGGGCAGAATATCAGAGTCTGGTCAGTGAGGATCAATTTGAACTTATCTGACTCTGGATCAGATCCCAGCTGGGTATAGATGAAGCCCAGCTGGGGGATCAGTGGAGTTGGTCCTCTTTGGAGCACTGGGTCTGCCAATGGGGAATCTCCTCTGGGGTCATGACACCACCCATGGTAACTCTTCCAAGGTTGAAAGCCCTCACCTGATCAGGTGAGTGATTGAACCTTCTGGTGCAATATTTCTAAAAACTTGAGAATTCTTAGGTCAGCCACGTAATGAGTTTTGACATCACAAATCTGTATTCATACACTGACAGGGCTTCAATTGGTTTAATTAATTTATCTGGTTTAACTGGTTTATAAAATATCTCTCATTTGAATATATAATTTGTTTCAATTTTATAAGCCTCTGCAACAGGTTGTCATCTCTAACCACCCACCACGTACACACACAAATCAGGAAACCCATAGCAGCCTGAGCAGCTCCATGTGGCACTCTGGCCTGTTCTGCCTGTGCAAAGTCAAGCTCCAACTATTTGTATTGGCTAATCTAAAACTAACGGGAAGCAAATTCCAGCTTAATCCAATTATTTGTGCTAAATTAAAATCCCTCACTAATCCTTCATCAATGCCTGATCACTTTACAGAGGAGAGAAGCTGAGGCTTTCTTTAACTGATGGGAAACCGCACACGGTAACGCGAGCACAGGCCCTGCTGCACACCATGCACGAAAGCCTGCAAACCAGCAAGGAACCCCTGGGCTCCATCCCAGTGCTGGGCTGGACACAGGCACCATGGAGCAGCTGGGCCCTCCTCTGCAGGCTGCACAACTGGACACACCAGGGAAAAACAAGGAAAGGGGAAACCATAGAATCATAACAGAGTTACCAAGGCCGGAAAAGACCTCTAAGATCATCAAGTCCAACCATTAACCCAGCAGTGCCAAGCTCACCACTAAACCATGCTGCCTTTCAGGCTTCCATATGCAGGTTGGTGTGCCACACACGACATGAGTGCCTTATTAAGACAAATGAGTGCCTTAAATAAATAGTTGCGGCTGCATCATAAAATAATGAGGAATCTCAGCACACTGCAGACTTAAATAAGATCTCTATTCTTGTCCTTGTTTAAGCCTGGGGTCTTAAACCCCACCCTTGCGGTCTGAGCACACTGTTCATCCCTATCTTTCCTTAGGCCATCTCCAGCTCCTCCCAGCTGCCTGTGCACCCAGCCAGGATGACCTGGCAGGGGAGTGTAAGCATTTTACAAACACTGCCCACAGTGCACTTGCTGTCGGGACACACAGACGTCAGTCTCCCTGCTGCCGTCTCGACAGGCTTCACAGGACGCCCATTCACACCACACAACCCCCCCAACAGCCACCACCCACATCTTTTCCACAGCACCAAAATAAACTCATTCATTAGAACATTCGACAGCATTTTCCCCACAGAGGAAGAAGACGCATGAAGGCTTCTTCTGAAAGCAGCATTATTCAGTGCTCAAGTTGCTATTTATTTGTTAGATGACGAGAAAGAAAAGGAGGCATCGATGTACAACAGCTCTCTTGAGCAACATGTGAGTTTATTTTGAATGTGCACGAGGGTGGGGTAAAGCCAAAAGGTGCTTTGCAAGCTCCAGCAATGCACAAAACCTACTTTGGGTGGTTTCAGGACCCAGCAGATTTCCAAAAAAGATTCCCTTGCTAGGTCTCAGAGACCTCACAGCCCACAAGGACTTCCCTCACCCACCCACACATGAATGACCCAAAGCCAGCAAGACAACACAAAGCATGGGAACAACTCCAGGAACCCTGCAGCCAATAGTATTTTTGCTGGAATAAGGCAAAGATCAAGCTCTCCTAAACTGCATCTTTCTAAAAGGAGAGAAAAAACTAAAGGAAAAAAAATCCTTCAGCCACTACTAAAAATTAACGTGGGTTATATTAACTATGCATATCCAAAAAAGTGCTTTTCTGCTTTAGGAGATGTTGGCAAGGACATGACCTTTAATGCTGTGAGTTAGAGCAAAGGATGGATTTAGTGTCAAAGGACCATCTCCTGTGGAAAGAAGTAATTACAGCAGAAACCCACCTCACGAGGATTTTCATCCAAGGAAAGGTTTTAAAATATAAACCAAAGGTATTGCTGTTAAGTACAAGCCCTATAAAATACCTTGAGATTTTTCTCTGATCACCATAGGTGTGTTCAGAATTAAGAAATAGTCTTTCAGTTAAAAAACAAACCAACAGCCAAAATCAACCAGCAGTAAGAGTGACTCATAAAATGGTTATTAATCAAACTGGGGGAAAAAGAATTCCTTATGTTCTAGACATCAGTAAAGGAAGGTTTTCCAAGGTCATGGGGTAAAACCTGAATGTTAAAATGAGACTTCAAAAACACACCAAGGGGAACCATTAGAAGAAATCTATGCATTTATTCCTCTCTGAAAACATGCTTTTTGCTGGCTCACAGGCATAAGAAGTCAAGGCATAGGCTCCAATAGCCCATCTCTCCCCTCCATACATCTCAGGGCAGAAATCAAATATTTGGGACATTCATAATTCAAGCTTCTTAAATCTCAAAATTAAATTAAGTTTTCTTAATAAGCTACACATCATGCACTTCTTCTAAAGGGCTTCTTTTTTGAAAAATTTAATAAACCTTAAATAAATAAATAACACATTGTACATCAAGAAGTCCTAAAGTTCAAATATGATAACCTTGAATTTAGTTTCCTGCACATGGTAATGAAGCTCCAGAGTATTGGAAATTCCTGCTGCTGCAGAGAAAAATAAATTGGGCAAACATGGTGAGTGCTATCCCTTAGTACAAATGAACATACACAAGATGCAAGAATGCAAAGCCAGCATGTGTGGCCAGCTATAATTTTCTGTGATTAGAGACTAAAATGAAATGTAAAACAACGTCCCAGAGTGTCGAATTAGTGAAAAAAGTCATGAAAAACATTTTCATGAGGATTTCAAGAGGATTTTTGAAAGTCTTACAACTCCTTATAAAAATGACAGAAACGAAAAGAAGGTTCATCCTGTTATTGAAGTGGGTTTTCTGCTTAGCTTCCCCTTGCACCCACAGTTGGATTTGTAAGAAGAGGTTTGGTTGGGGTTTGTGAGGCACAGGCAGGGCCCCAGGCAGCCCCCTGGGACAAGGTGCTGGGCTGGCACAGAACCCACAGCTCTGCAGCAGCCTTGGCTGGGGCTGCTTCCCACGCTCATGCTCAGCAGCATCCAAAAACCAAGTGATGAGACACAACTGAACGTTCTTCAGTCAGCAAATGTTGCAAGATGACCCATCACCCAAAGAGCAATAAAGCAAGGTACTACCAAATATTAAAAGCTCTTTAGGGAAGATCTCCAGGAAAAAAACTTGGGGCTAGAGAGTGTTCCTTCATCCAAACCCAGATATCCCAGCAGTTGTTACTGCACAGCTCTGGCTGAGTCACCAGAAACAACACCACACTCGTACACGGTGACACAGCGCCTGGCCTGCACATACAGCTGCATGTTTTTCATGAAGAACAAGCCATATTCAAGACCAGAAGAACCTGATGAGTTCAGAAGAAGAGCCAGGCTCACCCACAGGGAATGCTCAGTTCAAAAGGAATAGTCTTTTAGAAACACAAGGGTCAGGCTTTTCTCCTCAGACTCTGGCAGACGGAGCGTACAGTCAAGTGTGCACATACTACACATGCAAATCCTCATTTTACTTGTTTCCTCTGCAATCACAAACATGGCCAGCAATGTGAGATGCACTGGTGCAGCAAGGCACAAAGGGCTATGCAGGCAAAGTGTCTCCACAGGCAACAAGATGTGTCACTGGTGTGCCACCTGCACTGCGTCATAATCAAAAATCCCCTGCCATGCACTTCCACCTCACTTAAAGAGAAGTCTGACAGTAAGGAAGGTTACAAGGTTTGGGACAAGAATCTTCTGCTGTTGGGTGCTGTAGGAAGCTGGGGACACAAGCCTGGAAGCATCTCTGTACACTGAGCTGTCTCCCAGGCAGCTGCATGGCTGGCTCCCTCCTGCCCCTGTGACTAAGCAAGCTCTATCCTGGAAACAAGCAGGATTTGTCTTCCCCAGGAGACTGTGAACAACTGCTGGCCTAATGAACATTTCAACCTCCTTAATTTCTAGCCAAAATGTATTTCTGGACAGCTCATCCCCACAGCAATACACTGCCCATAAGCATTCAGCTTCAGGTCTGGAGCATTACTGGCAGATGAAGATGCATCTGCTTCCGGGCAGATAAACAACTCTGCTGAGGAGGTTCCAGACAACACATTAATCCTTCTAAAGTCAGTTGTAATTTAAGGTCATTAAACAAGTTTAAAATCAACAAAATCCATGCAGAAATCTGGTGTAGGGGGTTCTAATGGACTGTCACATCTATCAGCACATCTGTGCATCAGGCCGCTTCCCAACATGGTGCTTCATTATCCCAAGATCTAGAGAAAGAGGCCATCGAGCCCTGGAGTCAGAGGCAATAAGGAAAGATGTGCTCTCTCTCCTTTATCCCTTCCCTCCCGTGCAGCCTCTTTGTAGGACAAGTGGTAGGGGATCAAAGCAGCGGGACCTTATGCAACTGATTTCTGACACTTCAGATACTTCAAAGTATCTGCCTGTGAGACCCTGGAGAAGAGTCTAAGTGGAAGCTACACTTACAGAGATGAAAACTCACTGTTTAGCACAATGAAGACCAAACAAAGCAAGAAAAGCCACTTGTTCCACTTCATAGAGCAAGAGGCAGCATTAGGCTAAAAGCTGCTCCTGGGCAGCAGACGGCTGGGGCAGTGTGTCCCAAGGCAGAGGAGAGATGTCCCTCTGCCTTGGTTCAGATGGGAAGGTGGTGGCTCAAGAGCTCAAAGGGAAGACACAGCACAGAGCAAAAGAATTCATCAACAAGGGTATTTAGGACGGTGCAGTATCAGGGGTCGAATCCAGTTTTCCACAGAAACATTGCCCACCCAATGGACTTGAATGCTTTTGCCTCATTTTGAAAAGAGGTTTCCAAGCCCAGCAACCTGTGTACCTGTTCTGTATTCATGGCCATCTCTACAACAGCTTGTCCTCCCATGCCCATTCCCCAGTGACCCCAAAGATGCTTTTGCATATGCCCACCTATAGCCAGCCCCAGTGACACCATTTTTAGCCCAGAGCTCTTAATGCACCAAGGACAGACTAACCACATGTAGAAACAGCCCCTCATCTACACTGGTTGAACCGGTATCAGAGTGGAGAGTTCAGAGCATGTGGAGCTGAAAAGGTGTCTGAAGCCCCACAGGAAAGGTGCATTTCTCTTCATTCCTTTCATCTTCGCTTCAGGAGGCCAAGGGTCAGGTAACTTTTGTTAGTTTATCACCTTCACAGGGCAAGAGTACACAGTACAGAAATGAGGCTAGAACTGAGATCACCCAGGACACAGAGCCTCTCCTTAACAGCAGAAGCAACCTCCAGCAGAAAATCAGAGAAGACAGAAGACAGAGCAGAGCTGAATGATCCTGTGAGCCCACCTGACTTGCTAAACTGTTGGTCCGTAACTCTAGGGCAATGCTTAGCCTTTCCCACCCAAGAGCACCTCTCAGTTGCTAACACGTGCAGCTTTAGCTGACAGTCTCTCCTTTGTTTATTTTTCATCAGGCAGCAACTGGAACTCCAGCCAAAAAGCACTGTGCAAGAGCCCTGCCCCATGCTCTTGAACCCAGCATTTAGTGAACTCTTTTTGGGATGGATGCCCTGGGGACAGATTAAGCTTTACAGAGACCTTACCACAATGCAGAGCATCACTGACACACCACAAATGCTTCTCTTGTTATCCTTGGGTTTGCCCAGGAGGCTGCATATCACTGAAGTCACAGCTTGCCTCTCTCAAGGTAGGATTCAGGGAATAGCATGGCTGGTTTCAGCAGCAAAAGAGGCTGGTTTCAGCCTCTTTAAAACAAAAGGACTGTGATACTTGCTTAGGCCAATGATCTCTCTAGTTCAGAATTCTCAGGTGATTTCGTTCAGTCTTTGAGCTCATATAAATTTTGAGTACCTGCAGTGAAGAGGAGTTATGAGAATCCACCTCCCACAGGTTGTTTGAAGTCGATGCCTGCTGGCCCTTGTACAGCGAGACAGCAGTCAGTGATCCCCTGTCTGGTCCCTTCAAGCCACATGTGGCTTTGCAGGTTTTGATCATACTCTCACCTCCCTACCATCAGTTTTCCAGGCAGCATGAGCTCTTTTGTGTGCAACTCTGAAGCTCAGCCCCCTGCTCAGCTGCTCTCCCTGAGGTGTCACCCATGCAGAGAGGGACCACGGTGGTCCTGGGAGGGATGGGACATTCACATGTCAAAAGAAGTCTCATTAACTAAGAGAGGCTTAGGCTGACAATAGTTGGATAAAAAAAAAAAAAAAAGAATAATTAACCCATGAGCAAATCTATTCATCTTTTCTTACTTCAGCTGCACAACAGAGGCCCAAAGACACGGTTGTAGGAGATGCGCAGCAGCACCCCATGGGAGGGGGAAGCAGCAGAGTTGTAACCTGTCCTTTAGCTTTTTTACTACCAAAAAAGTTTCCCCTCACACACAAAATCCACAAAATACTTCCCACACATGCTCCAGCATAAAATCTGAGTGCTTACAAAAGCAAGGATGGTGGGATAGACAAGATCCCTCCCGCATTGGAGCCTGGACTGCACAGAAGCATCAGCAGGTCTGGCTTCCTGCAGCATTTGCTGGGGTCTCTCAGCCCAAACTGCAGCCACCATTGCAGAGGGAACCACCGCAAATATCCCCCATGGAAAAAGGCAACCGGTCTAAAAGGCTTTACATGGAAGAAATAATGCCAGAAACATTGCTCCAGTCCAGTGCTTTTAGTGGAAAACGGAAGACTGTTTTTTTTCTCAGATAGAAGACTGAGTAAATACAGAGTGGTGAGAACAAAAGTGTTAAATAGGATTTTCCACTAATGACTTGGTCTTTATCATTTTCATTTTTCCACCTCTGCAGGAACACTGTCCCCACAGCCTCTCCTGGGAAGCGCTGCATGATGGTGCTTGCACAGCACCTGGCCGGGAAAGAGATCAGACCCCAGCTGAGCTCCCAGCACATTTCTCTATATAAATACAAACATTATTTGGAACTATAAATATCCCTAATATACAATTTTGTTTAAAATATAAAAATCTTGAAGGACTTTCACCAGATAGTATTTTGTTCATAGATTTTCCCTCCAGCAATTTGGATGCCTTCATAGTGGTTAATCTTTCTCTTTTCCTTACAATAGAAAGTTTTCCTCAGCCCCCAGGAAATCCGTCTACACAGACTGGCAAAAAGGAAGGAAAATGCTTCATGTGCAAAAAAAGCAGAGCTCTACAGAAGCATTTTTATATTCTCTCAATCAAGAAGAATTTAAGTATTAAGCTACAAATGTTAGAGAACTAATTTCACACACTTTTCTTTCCTCCAAATTAGGGTCTGTTATTCTTTAAAACAGAAAAAACAGCATTTTGCATTGTAAATTACTTCCACTGCTGTGCCTTGAAGCCTCAAGAAGCTACACTTAAATTCATACACATAAAAATCTACACTTTGCCATGAGCCTGACTATACCCTCCTCCTTTTAAGCCCAAGTTACACTCCTAGTGATTCCATGACACTTTCTGAATGACATTCCGAGCACAAAAATCCAGCAGCGTATTCCTGGCAGAAGGGCAACATGGGAAATGATGTGCGTGCTCCAACTTTCTGGATTAATTGGGGTCCGATGGCACACGGAGCTGCGCAGCGTGCGAGGAGCGCGGTGTGTGTGACCAATTAGCATTTCCCCCTGTTCCCCAGGCTCGGAGAGATGTGACCGTGCTTCCCAACCGGCACTGGAGGCCAGGAGCACACTGCAAAGCATCCATGTTGCCCTCTGAATGGATGGCTGCCTTAATTAAACACACTGCTGAGCAGTGGCAAGGATTTCGGGGGTATTTTGACAGCAAAAGGAGATAGGAGCCCACAACACTCTGCTATTTCAGATGTACTTTCACTGCAACTTCTATAAAATGTATCCCTAGTGGCACTGGTTGCTTTTTAACATCATACTTGAAGAAACTCCACATGGAAGAGCTACACTCAAGGAAAATCAGTTTAAGCTCAGGTACAATCCCATCCTAAGCTACCTAGAAGAGAGTAGGAAGCAGTGTCCTCTTCAGCAACGGATATCCCAGAATCTACGGTCCTTTTACAGGGCAAGGTGTTCCAGGTAGGCCAGAACTGAAGACTGAGCACATTTAAAGAGAGGAAATACTTTCATGCTCTTGAGTCAAATGGGTGTGGAATTTATTTTCTATGAAAGCCTTGCATATTGAGCTAAATGTCCACTTCTTTATGTAAGAATATCCTAAAATCACCCAATTAGCACAGCAAGTATGCCACACGCATTTATCCTGGAATAATTTTCATTCACAAAGTATCTCCTTCAACCTTAAAGATGGTCCCTTGCTACAGACACCTTCAATGACAGCATTGTACATTTCCAGTGAAAAAATCAGTGTTGACACCTACATTTTAAGTTTAACAGAAAATGCAATTTACAACTTTCATACTTCCAGATGAAAGAAATCTAGTTATCTTTTATGAAAGCAATTATTTAAGCTATCAGAAATAAAACAAAGCAGCAACATGTTTGACAACTTACATGCCCAAAAACAGATGAAAAAAAGCGCAAATAATACCTTTTTTCCACCAGCCTACATTGAACAGGAGCGAAAGAAAAGGGAGGGGGAAAATGCCCCCCCTTTTTTGGGCATAAATTAAACTGACACATTCAATATCACCCACATTAGGAGTACAACACCTTAACTGACAAACAATTCAAGCTATGACAGAACCCTTTCCACTTCCCCAGCGCTCAGGAAGGCACATTAATATGGGACTGTAACAAAATGCCGCGATGTTCCCCATCCGGTAGCTTAGCAACTGTTTTTATTTCTTAAGGCTTTTCTGAGAAAGAGGGGCAAGATGGGGATGAAGCAGCATGGAGGAAGCAAATGTCATGTTTGGTTTCTTTCTGAGTGGCTGATGAGAGGGAATAAGGACATGCGGTGGTTACGGCCGGGAAGGATACGGTGTTCATGGAGGGTGGCAATCCCAACCCAGCAGCTTTGCTGCCTCCTCATCCTCGAAGGCAAGGAGAAATCTCACCATGTCTACAGCACTGCCAAAGTAGAGCAAATGCATTATTTATTACAGAAGATTGGGAGGGGAGTCAGGGGGGAAGATGCTCAGAGACTACTTCCTCCCCGTAGCTCTCCCAATTCTTTGGCCACATCAAAATTCTTCCTGTTTAATCTTAGCTGCCTGCTTGAGAGGGTAAGAAAAGCCTCACTAACAAAAGCCAGAGTGTGCCCAGGTCCAGCAAGACTGCCTCCTTGGTGCAGAGGGACAACAGCAGGCTTGCTTCTAGCACGGCAGCCCGCAACTGCTCTATCTCACTTCCAAAGATATACATATTATTACCAGAATACTTCACCTGAACACCCTTAATAAAATACGAGAGGATATTAACTAAGCTGTAAAAATCTATAAAAATTCTGCTTTACAAGAGATATTTACCTATGAATCAGCAGTTGGGTTAATTCATTATTCAGTAGGCTTGTTATTTACAGTGTATTACAGCTTTGTAAATTATTTATATGTGCTTGTCTCTGTCTGTGCATGATTTTCCCTTAAGAGACAAGGAATGTTTATTATCTCCCACACAGGGAGGTTGTTTCAGTCAGAGGTAGGATATTAAAGCATCTGATGCTTCGCTTTGGCTTTCTTCTAACGTGCATCCTGTTGTGCTGTTGTGTATGGATACAAACACACCGAGCGTGAGGATCCCAGGGAAATCCACCCCAGCGTCTGGGAGCCGACTCCACAGCCTTTTTGCACCATGTAGGGGAGGATCCATTCAGACAGCAGCTACCCTGGGGCCAGCGCCAGCCGCAGCCCCAGGAGGAAGAGAGTTTAAGTTTTGTTTTGTGCCAAAGTGCAAATACCCACCCTGTCAAACCAGATTCCTGGCAGGGAACTTTTTAGCTGCTAATGGTAGGTTATGTTTAAAAATATGCTTGCCTAATTGCCAAGCATATGAACTTCATGTAGCAGATGCCAAGAAAACCCTTGGAGGGACCTGGTCTCCATTCCTCCAGATGGAGAGCTGGACCACAGCTGTGGAGAAGATTATGTATTAGGAAAAAAATCTTTACTCAAGGGGTGGTGAGGCACTGGAAGAGGTTGCCCAAGAGAAGTTATGGATGCCCCATCCTTGGAAGTATTCAAGGCCAGGTTGGATGGGGCTTTGAGCAACCTGGTCTAGTGGAAGGTGTCTTTGCCCAGGGCAGGGGGGTGGAACAAGATGATCTTTGCGATCTCTTCCAACCCAAACAATTCTATGAGTCTGTGAAAAGCCAAACACAGGAGTTCTGCAGCATCACTGCCTAGGGCCAGCTGTTTTGGGAACCCAGCACGAACCATGGAAACATTAAAAGCTCTCTTAGACCCAAACAATGTCAACAGGAGCTCAGTGAATTCTTACATGCATCCCAAAAATCCATCAGCCACCCAGCTCCCACAGGTACCAACCACAGAAGGGTACTTCCCAGTCCTCACGTAGGTGGAACAAAAAGGACTTGGCACTCACATCCCTTGAAAAGTGACTCCAGTGACCACCCTGATCTCACAATTCCTTTCCTCAGTAAACCAGCAGAAAATAATGATTAAACGTGCTTTTTTTAAGGCATCTAGCAAACTTAAGACTTTTCATCTATTAAAAAAAAAAAAATGAAGCCCACATTACTGTATTAATGAAATTCCAATCCCCATGCAAATGCAACTTGATGCCCATCCAAGATAAACAGTTTGTAGTAAATATGAGCCACAGCATTAGCCATTCCCAACATAAAAATACGTGCAGATGGACGTGTGCTAAGCCACATTTTAGCTCAGAGCATGCCTGCTGGTTCAGCAAGTGTAACAACAAATTTAGAGCAGGAATGCTAACCACTGTAAACAGCACATTTTAGTACTCCTGTCCACTGATAAAAAGGAATTACTTAAAAAATATCAGTGTAACCTGGGAAGTTTGAAAGAGATTGATTCCAAACATCTCTCTTGCTGACTTGAGTAGTGATGAGAGACCTCAGGAAATGGAGTGAATGAGGAAAAAAAGGGTGGAGGAGCTTCAGTGCAAATAAAGGTACCACAAAGGTACCGTTGAGGTAGAAAGCATCGAGGGAGGAGCAGCCAAAAGGACTGACAGGACACAGCAGAGATGCAAAGGGCCAGACTGATACAATGACCCCACAGGGCATCTCTAAGTTTGGAGGCAATCAAAGATCAAATCTGCTAAACCAAATTGCAGGCAGACCAGGACTTGACAGCTCTGGAGAGCCAGAGGAGCCCTTTCCCCTTTGAAACCACGTGCCATGGCAGGTTTGCAAGGTCTCACACCACCACTGCCTACAAAGTATGTTTAACTTGATTAAATATTAAGAATGTTCCCATATAAAGTCAGCATTAAATCACTAATCACATTACCAATTTTTTAAATATATTGGCAACGTCAGACCCAATTTATGTCAAGCCACTCCA
Organism: Pachyramphus minor; assembly: GCA_013397135.1. Classification (NCBI taxonomy): domain Eukaryota; kingdom Metazoa; phylum Chordata; class Aves; order Passeriformes; family Tyrannidae; genus Pachyramphus; species Pachyramphus minor. Next base: position 946,198 of record VYXB01009884.1, on the reverse strand, counting down.
ACAAAGAACTACAGTATTTTCATTACCACTAAAATTACAAAATTTCTGACTTCAAAGAAGTCTGTCACACAGCTATTGTTTCTTTTTCACAATCTACCAATCATGAAAATTTAATGAAACTGCTTATAGATAGGATGAAATAATAACTTTCTTCCTTTTGAATGAAGTTAATGCACTTCCCTCCCATATCAGAAACCACAGTGGCCCAGAGATGGCCAATTCTTCACTCTCACAATCAGAGTTCCTATCTTTAGGTCTTAAAGAATATTGGTTTGTTGTCATCTTTTCCTTAGTAAATACTCAAAATCCAGTTTATATATTCTTACACATTTTGATGATAGTACACTTTCTCCATTCATAACTGACTTTCCAAGATAACAAAGATTCTTATTAACAGAAATTTGGTTTTCCCTCAGCTGTCTGAAAAGTGAAATTATTAGAAATACTTCCAGTGGTTCAAAGCCTACACTTATATCTAGGCAACAAATTTCTCAGTGGGGCTCCCACATGAAAGTAATATCACTGCAAGACCAAGACCAGAATTTGAAGCAACAATTTGCATCATGAATCTGCACTGCGATTTTTTTTTTAAACAAGAAATAATATTAAATCGCCTCACAAATACATTTTGTAATACTCTCTCACTATCAGCTGAAGATTCCAAATAATTCTATTATTTTTTACCAGAAATATGATTTTAAAGAGAAAACCTTTTAAAATTAGGTTTGGTGACAAAGTTTTACAACTTCCAAGCCACCAAACTGGACTAAAGAAGGTGACTCCTGTATGCAGGAGCTCAGCAGATCCACCCTGCAAGAAGGTACCACACTAGTCCCAGGCTTTTCAAATAGTTTTATCCTCTCAGACTCAAGAAACTAACTGGATTTAGATAAAGTGGGGAACTTGCTCAGGTTTACTTTTATGAAGAAACAATGAGATCCACTAATCCTCAGATTTTTAGAAGCATGGCACAGACAGGCCATCAGACCAAATTTTGCACATTCTAAACTTCCTCATTAGAAGCACAGTCCTAATGCAAAGGACAGTATTTCTTGTGTTCATCTGATATGCTTCAGATAATTATATTTCATTAGAGCTTTGCAAATGCGATTTTTGTGCACAGTAATTGAATTCCTGTTTCTTTCCAAAGACAGTTTGAGACAAAATCACACACAAAACAACAGTAATTAGTATATCAAGAATGCTACAAATCCTAACAAACACATGTAAGTCTATAAAACTTATTTAATATGTATTTATGGACACTGGACATTTTTTCCAGGGTAAGAAAGACAGAACATCAAATCTGATGCAACACAGCCTCTCTTCCTCAGCATATTTTATGGCTACCAGCCCATGAGAATCACTTTAATAAATATAAATGCAAAAAACAAGATTCAAGTCAATTATTTAAATGAAGGCTGTTCTTGCTGTTCCAAATCATGAGTAAATCCCAGGGTTTAAATCCATCAAGGCCAACACATTGAAGATGTCTTACACAAGCCTGTCCATTGGTTCTGCGCTTTAGTCACCTTACTGTTTTCAAGCAAAAGGGGTGAAATCCTGACTCCGGAGGAATCCATGGGATTTCCACCACCTTTTGTTGTGCCCATTGCTCAAGGACTGTCTGAGAAGCTGGTGACCCAGCCTCAAGCCATGCACTCCCAGACGGCCCCTGGCAGCAAATCTCTCAGCCCTGGCATCGGGTAGGATAATTCAGTCCCTGTGGCAAGGAGATGGCTTTAGCTAAAGATGTCACGGCCAGCCAGAGCCAGATCAAAACTGCAGGCACAGCGATGAGGGCAAGGGGAAGGTGTCCACAGTTCCCCATGGATGCACTTTCAAGGATTCCCACAAAAGCAGAACGAACTGCAGGCCTCACGCCCACCAAGGCCAGAGCACCACAAGCACCCAAAAATCAAGAAGCCCTCCTGACATGGTTGTGTGCCTGCTCACAACCCCTAAACTCAAAAGCCCAGAGCCAGGCATGACAGCAGAAGACCTTTCGTGCAACTGCTTTGCTGCTTGTTAACAATACTCCTAAACCAAAACCTGAGGGAATCAAAATTGTGCTTTCCTCTCTGACTTCCCTCCCCACACCTACCCCCACAACACCTGCCTCCTTGCAGCTCACTTCCTGAGACCTGTCTCAGCATTTAAACTCTGGGTAGGCTCTGGTTTCTCACTGATAACAGGAATTGTTCAACTGTCCTCAGAGAAAGCCTGGTTTCCCAGCTGTGTGTATCGACCGGGTATCTGCAGTGCAGAAGACTCTGTAAGCAAACAGGAGAACGATGCCAGCTCTTCCCCCTGCAATCTGGTCCCTATTAATTTAAAATTATTTGAAAACTCCAATGAAATATTGAATTAAAATGTAATTGCAGGGGTTGGGAAAGGTTGTGGCACTAAAGCTCTTATGAAGCTGCTTCATCTACATGACATTTTGGCAGCATTTACTGCCAGCTATGCAATTTAAGCATAGAAGCTAATAGCCAAAGGGAGAAAAATCCCAAAGCTGCACATTTTGGAGCATCACCCCACATTGTCAGATAACCATGCAGAGCCAAGACACCTCAAGATACCAGTCCTCAGCCTCTCCTGCAGCATAAGAGAATTCATATAAATGTAGAGGGGCATTCCAGCAACAGCAAAAAAAAAGGTGTAAAACCAGAAAAACAGCTCTTGATTGGTTTCCACGTGCCATCTAACTCAAAACGTGCAATGTTATTGCTTCACCTCTGTGGGTACATTTTGGCAAGCATTTCTCTCAGAGGAATGGTGCGCCCTAGCTGCACTCTCCCAGCTCAGTTATTTTTACTCTGTGTTGACTCCCCAGCCTGGTTCACCACAGAGCTGTGATGAGGAAAGCAGCAAAGCAGAGGCAGCTTCAGGCTGATGGAGAGAAATGCTCTTTAAACCATGGTCTGAAACAGTGTGGGCAGACACTGAGTTAGATCCATGTTCTCCTGCTCTTGTTTCATATTCATCATCATCCAGCAGCAGCCACCAACGCACTCACCCGCTCCTCTGGAGCCACGCACGGCTGCCCTGCTCCCTCCCTGGCATGTGGCGTTACCCCTTCCTGGGCTGTGCCTGAACCCCCTCCATGCCCATGAGGGAGCACAGCTCCAGGAATAACCCCACAACATGATCATACAACTTTTTGTACAGCACATGGCAACCATGCCTTTCTAATGGGACCGTGGTGTTAAAGGTGAATATTCTGCTGCTTCTAGATCACATCCTGCATGTGCTGCAGCAAGAGTTAGCAACAGGAGAACAAATATAGCAAGTATCATGTAAAGCCCCACTCTGGGACTGTAGAGCATCTCTGACCTCCCCAGCATCCATGTGGCTGTTTCCCACCAGCACAGACAACATCTCACAAAGAAGCCTGAGAGCTTTCGCACGCCCACCACTGGCTGCGTGTATAAATAGAGACTAGCTTGCTCCACAGACACTGTGTCCTGCAGCTCAAAGTAACTCAATATCCTCCCATCACACCACCAGCCTCTCCCTCAGATATCCATATAAAGAAGCCTTTGCAAGCATCTAAAAAAAAAAAAAATCCCACAACTCCAGCAGAGCAGAAGCAAGTTGTAAGTCAGCAGATCCCACATGAGCCTCACGTTTCAACCAGGATGTTCTGCCCACAGCTCCCTCCTGGCGTCTCCGCTGCTAAACTGGGACACGGGGAACCAGCCAGACTCCTGTGGCACTTGGCCATGTCCCTAAATAAATCCTCATCACCAACCAGTATCTCACTGGAAGGCAGCGGGGTACCACCAAGACACAGATGATCCTGTGCACAACCACATGTCTGCCCTGTCCCCAAACCCATCACCAAGCACCCACCAAGAGCTGGCCCAAAGGCACTGAGCTCCACTGACTTGGGTTCCTTGGTTGTGGGGTAAAGTCCCCACATGCTGTTACTCCACCACGTTCAAGAGGGGTTGGCCACAACTTGTCATTCATGCATGTTTGCCAGAAACACTGTGGCTGGTGTTTGATTCAGCCATGAGGAACACAAAGTCATCTGCCACAGACATGGCAAACATACCCCTTGTTCATCTAGATATACTAAATCCCATCTCCCTTCAGGAAAAGCAGATCCAGAATACAAATTAACCAACGTCTACCAAGCCCCTAAAAACAACAAGGGCTCCCCTCTGAGCCCCTAGCTCTCCACCACCCCAGAAGGATGTGGGAGTCTTCACAGAGATGGATCTTTATTTATAGACATGGATTAGCATACAGGACTCCACTGTACAATATGTCCCCGTGAGACAGAGTCCAAGGCGACACCAGCCTCAGACAGTTATTGATTACGAGTCAAAATGAAGAACGGTCTGTTTTGAACTAAACAATTTTATTACAGTCTTCGCTACCAAGACTCAGTGGCTCTGAAGACTGGCTTCAGCAAGCAAATCTCCAGGCAATCTGTCAAAGGCAATGCCAGCATATTATTCTACAGGGTTATTCAAGTGACCTTAAAGCAACTGTATAGACCTCTGATATTTGTGCAGGTCAAAGACTGTCTTCATACATTCTAAAGACACATAGTAGATATACGGCATTGTGTCAAAAGAGGAACGTTTTTCTTTTTCTTGCTAAAGTCTTTTAGATCATTTAGTCACCAAGAACATGGAAAGCTTCAAGTTGAGAAGTACCAAGACACCATGAGCTTCATTTAAATGTTCATACTTCCTACACCCACAAAGAAATTACCCAACTTCACAGGAAATATCTTCCAGAGTCCAATCTCTCCTCAGTTTCCAAAGCTGGTTATTTCACTTGGCTGGGCACTAATACCAGTTTCATTAGATAAATATCATCTAATGAGTTAAACTGAATACCCAAAACAACATGAAAAACAAACCTAGTGAAACAACTCCCACCACTTTTAAAAAAATGCTCTTGAGCAGCAATAGAGTGACAACAGCTCAGCTTCAGCTCTTCATTCTCAAGTCTAGGGCATTTAATGTCTGTATTAGCTGTCTGGGTCAGTCCATATACACCCATATAACAGATTTCCACACAGTACAAAGCAGTGGTTTTCTGCTGACCTGTCAGCCTCCCTAGCAGCAGTTATACCAGGAAGGCAATAAAGCCACAAGCCTGCTCGCCAAGAGCTCTTCCCACCTGTCAACCGATGTTTACAGGAACATGACGAATATCAAATAACCAGCTTGCACACCAACATTCAGCTAAGCAGCTGCTTCTTGTCTTTCTAATAAAAATAGTCAAGAAAAAGAAAACCAGTTTATTCCTTTCTGGATCTGATGGCAAACAGCAGCAAGTACTCAAAAAATGCAGCTTTCTACATAACATACCTACCCTGTTGTCAAAACCCTTTAGTAGAAAAATAATCACATTCATTGAAAGTCTTGCAGTTCAGGCCTAATCCCAAACCATTGCCCCATGCAGGTGAGGGAATGCACACACCTGCAAAGACTGGGATCTGTCCCACAGCTGAGATCAGAGTAAGCACATCCTCCCTCGTGGGATAAATAACATCCCAGTGGCATTTCCCGTAGCAGAGAGGCAGGTGAGGAGCCTTCATCCTCCCAAGGAACCAACAAAGAGAAATTTGTGCAACTAACCTATCCTGCAAAAGCACACACATCTACCTCTTTCTGGCTATGATTATCTGGCATTTGGTATTTAGAGAAAAGCAGGACTGCAATTAGAGCTCAGAAAGGCTGTTGAATGAACTCTGCAGAAAGGACCTGCAGGGATGCATGGCTTTCTCACTTAACCAGCACATTTGCTTTTCAAGTTCTTTCCTTGTGAACTTTACCCAAAATAATTTGATAATTCAATTTTTCTTTGTCTGTTTCTCCCTAACATTGATTTTTGCTTTTTCACTCATGACTGAGCATGTTAAAAGAAAAAAGAAAAAAAAAATAAGATAATGATCAATCAGCCATAAGAAATGCACTGTTGTTTTGTTTCTGCAGTTCCCAACTGTTACATTCTTCTTCTTCAAGTATCCACCATATTCAGGAAACCAGATGGCATCATTCAAACAAAATTAAAATAGATAAGAGCATGCTAACTTTTTATACCTTATGACGATCATCTTTATGATTTTGATTTGAAACTGCTAAAGCTATACCAGATCCAAGGTAGTATAAAACGCGTCATGAGAAAAGGATTAACAAATATCCTTCCACTCCTACAGCAAACGCATATTGCACTAAGGTTTTGCAAACCTATAGTTTTAATATTAATGTGACTGAGTCTGGCCACAGTCTGGGGAAAGAGAATCGAGAGCACATGCATTTATGCACGACTATGTGTACACACCAGGGAAGAGTGTGCAACACAAACATACCCCAGTCTGCATCACAAAATCTAAGAGCCAAGCTGCCTTGCAAAAAGTCACAGACACCTGGGGGTGAGGGAGTATTGAAAGCACATTTAAAAAAAATATTTAGCTAGAACTCTTTTACCAACACTGTGGGCAGTGAATAGATGGGCAGACTGCAGCACTTTCACCCTTTCAATATTCTGAAAAGAGAAGAGATGCAAGGGTGGGTAGGGCAGGAGGGAATCGAGAGAAACCTCTCCAGTTCAGACAAGAAATTCAATCCTTCTCAAACTCTCCTTATCTGTAACACCAGTGTCACCAGAGGTGTATTTTCACAGCCGAGTGCACCTGGTCCCCAGGCTGCAGACATCCACCCCTCTCCAGGACCCACCACAAGGGATGCTTACAGCCCCGCAATCCTGTTCACAGCCCATCCACACCTCATCCAACACGTGACTGCAGCCTGTGGAAAAGGCTCTCTGTGGGTTTGTTTTTCCAGTAATGGGAAAGTAGAGAACGGAAAAGACTCAAAGTCATTGCAAAGGCACATCTGAGAACGCAGCTTTGCGCAGAGATGTTGTGATACATGGAAAGCAGCTGAACTCATTTTTGAAAGCATTTTTCTCCTTCTAAAGGCTCTGCTGCCAGTCTGGCAAAGTGTACCCTTGTCAGTCAGTGGCTAACCTTGTCAAGGGGAAGAAAAGGCTGGGATGTGACAGGTTTGACAACCTGTCGGATGCCTGGTGCTCTGCTCTCCTCCTGATCTGATCACTATCAAACATTAAACCACTGTTTCTCCACACAGAAGTGCAACTTGATGCTTGCAAGCCTCATCCAAGAAAGATAGCGTGGCTGGTGAGCTGCCAAAATCCTTGCTTTGTCCCTTCCTTGCATGTTCTAGACTTCCCTTTTATGATCTGATTGTTAAATGTGTCACACCAGGAGCAGTCCCACAGGAGTTCCAAAACAGCACACTGAACTTGACACTGGTTTTCAGGAAAATGAGAACTAGAGGTGGATGATGGAGCTATAACATCTGAAAGGAGAGGTCTGGGTAACAACTGCCTGGTTGCCAGTCTGCACAACCTAACTTGCAAATCAAATCCCAAATTTGGAGAAACCCCAGATGGACCAAAATCTCCCCATCCCCTCAGAAAAGCAAAAAAGCTCCCATGCCACATATACTGAAAACCCAGTACACTGCACATCACTCAGCTTTTAGACACCCACTGAATGAGATCATCTAAATATAAGGACTCTCTTTCTCTGTGTTCAGGAGGGGAAAAAATGTTTTAATTCATCTCATCCCTCCACACACAAAACCTCTGCTTTTCCGGAGCAGCTTTCAGGATTCAAAGGAGCCAAAGCAGCAGCCCTGACTGTAAAACCCTGCTCTTTATGCTCTTTAATTCCACTGACACTGCAAGAGTCAAAGGCTGAATAGTCAGGAGGAAAAAGCATCCTGCAATCAGGAGCTTAGCTACATCTAAGTGAAGTTGGAGCTGTAGTGTATATTTGAAGAGGCCATTTAGCCAACAGATGCCAAGGACAGACTACAAGTAGCACTTATATTGTTCTTTCATAGCGTTCATATTTAACTTACGGCAAGATGGTCTGCTATCTTCCCCGTTCCCAGTGGGCTTAAGTCAGAACTTGCATCTGGTTAATTTGTTTCATGAAGACCTTCCCACCAACAAAAGCAAGATGCCTGCTGCAAAGCCCAGCTGCTTCAGCTCAGTACAGCTGCCTAACAGGCAAGTTGATTTCAGCAAAAGGCAACCTGGGGGCTTCCTCAAGTCTCAGGAGGCTTGTTAACTCTTCACAACCTTCTCTGTTAAAATGCAAAGCAGGCAAGGGAACAACACACCATGCAAGGAGAAGGCACAACTGGACTTCCACAGTACACTGAAAGTGCGGTCTTGCCAAACTCATCCTTACAGATCTGAAGTGTGGCACCAAGTCCATCATTCGCTGTCTGTTCAGTACTACTGCTGCCTCCAAAACCCTTACTGGATGGGCACATGGCTGCAGCATCCGTGGGGCAGGAGGGAATGGTTGTTCCTCCTCTCAGGTGATGGCAGGTAATGAGATGTGACGGGTTTGGAAGCACAGAGACCTGCTGAGTGGGAGCAGTGGTGCTGCTGTGTGACAGCACAGGACAGCAAGGCTGGCTCTGTAGGGAGCTGTCGTCCTTTAGATAAGACCAACCAATCGAAGTCAAAATACCAGACAAGCTTTATGGAATACATAAACCCTTCTCAGGTCTTTGTAGCTTGTCTGCCTGAAGACCTGCCTTGCCTGTTGGACTATTTTTCCCCCCCCAAACGGAACTAACTGCTGTTTCAATACTTCAGATTCTGAAGCCCAGGACAGTGCTGACACACAGGATGGGTGAAGTAGCCCCTTCCTCCTCTGCTCCCCAGGCTCCTCACCTCTGCTCCCCACCACAAACAGGTACACAGAGACCCCAACACCCCACACTCATCCAACCGCAATGTTTTGCTGGTTTGAATAGAGCCAAAACCAAGTTCATTGAAAGTTTAAAATACAGATAAGAATTTGCAGAAGAAACACAACAGTGAGAATATTTTTTTCTTTAATAAATAAAGTTTCACATCTCATATCACTTGTGGATTTCCAGGGCTGCTCCCTTGCTGCAGACAGCTCACTGCTCACTTAGTTTTAAGGATCCTCCCTCTCTCTTTACATGCCAAGAAAAGATTTCTTTTTTAAACAAATAAAAACTAAGGCTTTTTAAGACTGATTTCCCTTTTCAAGGCAGTAAGAAAATAGATTCCTTTTAGCATGCTTCATGCTTGAAAAGGTTACAGTGGCCTTTCAAAATACCACACGCTGTGCATTCTGTACAGCATTAATGACTTGGAGGATGCTCTGATACTTTCTAGTACATCTTAACCTTTTAAAATTGGGCCTTCATTGTCTTACCTTAATAAGCAGTTTGTTCACCTTATGCCACTTATGTCTCGCAAAGGCCACCCCAGCTGAAAATATACATTAGATGTAAAACCACTTGTCTTACGTGCATAGTTTAGTGCATGTAGCAGCAACGCAATGACATCAAATAGAATATGCTTATTCCCTCCTCCCATTATTTCTCTCCACTCTGACTAAAGTTTCCCAGTAATCCCAGATGAGCAGTTCCGTGGCTCTTCATCGTACTCCTTCAAAGCATATGGCAAGAGGGCACCAACAAAGGTGTAAGATTTTATTCTCTGCACAGAAGTTGACCAGCCAGTGCAATCACAATGGCTCTCTGGGAAAAGGGAGGGCAAGAATCGATAAGAAATCAACAGTGATTAATGCTGTTTGACAATCTTTTACATTAATCATGTTTCCATGCTCTTGAGAATGAGAAGTGGAAAATCTATAGTCATAAAAGTGTAATTGGGAACACTCTTCCTACCCACACTGAGACACGGGAGAGAAAATCTTAAAAAAACCCTGTTTAATTATTAAATGTCTAATTTTAAGTGATTGCACACAATAGTACTCTATTATTCAGAGAAAACCTGGAAAGCAAAGAGAGTGCCCAGACATCCTCCCTGCCTGCTGCAAGTCCTGCCAGTTCAGGCAACGCTTTGTCCGATCCCTCAACTCCACCATTAACAACCTGAGGAAAAAAAAAAAATCATTAAAACACATACCTAGAAGAAGCTAAAATACAGCCACAACAAGAAGTCAATCACTCTTACTGGAGCACAAGCTACAAGATGACACAGAAAGCAATGATGTCTTCATTAGCTTTTACAGTAAACATTCCCTTGGAAAGCAGACTTTATGATCCACCAAGGGCAATAAAGATGTCTTTGCAAATTGATGAGACAAATACTTTAGAGGCATAGTTTCCTCCAGAGCTAGTGGGAAATGGAAGATAATACCATTTTCTAAAATCATATATAGAGGAAAAAAACTTATTCATCATTATCATGGCGAGTTCACATGAGTACCAAAATTAGGGTCAAGCACAAAAAGGGCTTTAAGCACATCAGCAAAGAGTGTGCCCAGGGAGGGTGCACTGAGGTACCGGGAGAAGAAGGTCTGGTTGGCTCAGTGTAAGCTGGATACCCACAGATCCAGCTGTACTTTGAAGTTTCACCTGTAATCGTGAGGACCATTCTCTGCAACAGCTTTTCACCATTAAGCAGCATATGATATAACAAAGGAGAAATAAAACAGAAAGAAAACAACAGCATCTGATACACAACAGAGCTGGTCTAAGATTCTCCTTGCACTAATCAGATATGATGTTGACCAACCACATTATACAGAAAAGCCATTTTTGAGCGAGGACTGAGTTAGCAGAAGCTAAAGAAATTAAATTTCCAAGTCTCAACCAGCAGTCTTAAAATTGAATTTTATCCAAGGCAAGAGACCTCTGCTAGCATGGAAATAAGAAATGCAAGTATGAAATCCTCGAGTAGGATACCTCTGTTCTCCAAAGCAGCTGTGCTTTTCATTACAGCACTGGAAGCAACTGGAAACCAGCAGCACGGGTACAACTGGGCACAGACAAGCAAAACAGAACTCAAATTCCCACCTTACTTTTTCTTGTTCCAACTACGCTTCTTGTGGATGTTTCCAAATCACATTTTGGGGCACCTGGACCACCTGGGACTAAGCCTCAGGCCTGGCAGCAGTGATGCCCACCACAAAACCCTGTCACCCCCAGAGCCAGCTGCAGCGTTGGACTGCGCAGGGAAGGATTGCTGAGCAGGGAAAAGAATTTGTCACCGTTTCTGTGACGGCTTCGCTGCCAAATTAAGTACATTGCACCCCCAAAAATGACATTTGTCATAAAATCAACTCCAAGTACAGACTTCATAGACAGAAATGGATTCACCTTAACAGCTCTCTCTTGCAAGGATCCAGGGACTCACACACTCTCCATATTAGACTCTTCCTATCACACTCCACATGCACTGGATGAACCAATCCAGTTTTACAAGATGTATTGCTTAATTAATGATTTTGATGTTGGCAATTAAGGTGTGTTTGAAAAAAGATAATGAATATTTTTTCACATGAAAGCACCACCTTTTTAGTCTAGCAAATCTCTGTGCAAACTATAATTGATAGTTTGGTTTAACGTGGAACATTCCTGCTGCAATTATGGGGTTTTATTGCTCTATGCTACTGCACTTTGCACAAAAAATATTTTCATTATCATAAATTCCCTCGCTAGCAGACTGGTTAGGATGAGAACTGAAAGAGCGTCAGTGCTGGAAATCTCGCCTTGTCCCTTGTAGTACAGCAGTGGAGGAGCTCTCACATGAGATGGTTGTGCCTGTCCTGACTCTATCCCGCAGGCAAAGCAACAAGATTTCAGCTCCAGGGTATGGACAGCTATTCCCTGGATGGGAAATGCTAACTCAAAGAGGTTTTTCAGTTCACTGCTAAATATGTTTCTGCCTTAGCTCCAGGAATGAGCCTGCAAGGAAGCAGAGCAGCACCAGCTTCCTCTGTACCCCAGCACAGGTCCTCAGGCTACCACACTCCTTGGATGTCTCACAGGTCTCTGAAGGCATCACTAATTCTCTCTCTGCAGTAGCTCTGCATGAATTGCTGTTCATGGCAGGAGACATCTTCCCCTTCCCTTGGAAAAACACCATTTCTCAGACCCAAACTACACATCACTCCACTACCTGGCTCTCCTGCAGTTGCAACACGGTGCCAATTCCCATTTTTCTGTGGTTCCCACCTGTAAATCAGGAAAGCTGCTCTGCAGGACAGGAGGGTCTTGCAGGAAACCAGCTCTCAATCCAGAAAACTAGCTACGGGCCCTAACCCCAACCCCTAGGCCCACTTTCCAATGGATAATCCTGTAATGGCAGGCCATGTGTTCCCACAGAGTCACTGGATAGGGACACCCTAATCTCCCACCACCACCATGGCCACTTGGCAGCACGTCCCCTGAGACCACTAATGACCTTCTACCATGTCCTCTGCCAAGATCAAACCACTGCTACCTGGAAAAAGCCTTGCCCAGATCCAATAAAAGTTGTCCATATGCTCTCAGGAGAGATGGCATTTACATAAGTTGAAGAGGAGAAAATACAAGAAAATTCAGAGAGTCTCAGGGCTTAGATGTGGCACCAAGCCCTGTTCTTGAGCTAAAGCTCTTCCACCTCTGATTAGGAAGAGGATTTACCGATCAAGAGTTGCAGCCTTTGCCAAATCCAGAAAGCAAAACCACAGGCACCGGGGTTTCTCAGTGTGAGATTGACACCAAGTTATTTTAATACCAGAGATGGTTCCCCATGGAAGCAGAGCCCTGTGCTCCACACTTTGCCACCCTGCCAGGAGCAGCAGGAAGGCTGGTGCAACCACACAGCTTCGGCAGGACCCTCCCAGGCCAGGCCAAGGAAGCAAAGCTCCCACTCAGCGAGACACTGACAGAGTCCTGTGTTAACTTGCCCACCTCAGCAGTAGGAACATGAGGTGCAGAAAGCTGCTCAAAAATTCCGCTAGACTTGGTCTAAAATAAGTCTCGGAGGAAGCAGCAAACTTCACTTCATAAGCACTTAAATAAATTTAATGCTATCTATAGCTGCAGCTCTAACTATAGCTACAGCTGAGCAACCCTGCAGAGTTGCATTTTAAGACATTCCTTAACTAGAAACAATTTGCATCAAGCTGTGTAAGGTGGTGCTTCTTACCAAGAACAGAGAGGTAATTTGCACTTCCCCCCTCCTCGTGCTGTTTAATTTCCTAGGAGGTTCAAAGGCTCACCTGGCCATTAATATAACGATATCACCACGTTCACAGAACTGTCGCACACCATGATCATCAGAGCATGTGCTAGAAGTATGAGTTTCCACAGTTCTGTCCCAAACCTCTGCCCTGCACACCTCTAAAAGGACTGAGACATAATCCCACAGTATTTGGGACAGTGAGTAAACCTATCATGCACATGGCACAGCAACCTACACCACTTCTAGGTAGGATCTAAACTTCTGCAGCCTGCACTGATGGGAGACTATGTTATAGAGAGGTGATGGGTTCATGTGCCCGCTGCACATCTAAACTTCCTGGGAAGAATGATTTCCTTTCCATGTTACACTTGCAGCAGCAGCAGCCCAACTACAATTTTTCCACAGTGAATTGGGCCCTAATTACTGAACAGTTTGTGAACAACTGCCCTTAAAATGTTAACAGCTGAAATGATGATAACAATAATTCTGTTTGCAGTTATAATGGCCCCTCATTAGAGCCGCTTAATTAAATATTTTCCAAAACTATCCTGGAAAAAGAGTCTGCTCTCTCGACTGTAAAAGCAGAATCCAAAGCAGCCGCAAGGAAACAGTGGCTTTTTCCAGCTGAAGTATTTCCTACGGCCAACGACAAGGAGTGACCTCGCACACGTCCCCAACACAGCAGACTTTGCCATCATTAATCCGTTCATTCAATAGGAAAGATGCTGCAGGTCTTCCTGAGCATATTCCCCTGTGAGCGCTGTGCCATAAATTAGAAATGCTTAAACCATTTACACTTATTTAGCCTTTATGCCTCTCTCCACCCTGCTCACCAAGTGCCTTTGGTAGGATGAAGGGATTATTTAGCATTCTCCCACAACCAAGTCAAAAGGAATAAATGTGCTTCCTTCAACCCAAGCACAGCAGGATAAAGGGGTTTTTTCTTTAAAATAAATGTTTATGGCATAAGCAATGCTATGGCAGATGCTGTTCCACCACCCCAGCTCCCCATCAGCTGCCCCCAGCTTTCCAGAGCTGTGTCTAATCCTCTTAACCACGCACCCACAAATACCTCCCACGCCATGCAAATGAGACTAAACAGATATAATATAACACATTACCATTTGTTAACTAATTAAGATTTAATGGCAAACCATGATTGGTTTATTCCAACATAAGCAGCTGTTTATGAGCAGAGAGCTGGCCTGGAAAAGCAAACACACACTTGCGATATTGCCATGCATCGCTAAAATGTCCTGGGTCCCACTGATGGAAATCACAGTCACAGAATGGTTAAGGCTGGAAAAGACCACTGGAGGTCATCTAGTCAGACAACTGCATCTTCAGTAGTCCACAGCTGTTCTTGCCTGAATTCACCCCGTTCTTCCATTTTGGGGTGAACTCAACCCCAAATGAGTTATAGTACTTCTAGCACACAAGGTAGGTGTCTTTTTTCATCACTGCAAGTTCACAGAATCACTATGTGTTTCTGGGCAATCAATGATATTCCTTGTTTTCCCAGGCACCCCTGCTTTCTTCAGGTCTTTGCAAAGCTGTTGGTAAAATCCATTTTTATGAATGAATGCTTTCAAAAGCCATAGATAACAGCAGGGTTAAAGCACCCATTGAATCCTCGGATAGGCACTTGCAGGCAATATGCAAAATGTACCATAATCCCAAAACGGGATTATACCTTGGCAGTCTGACTCACAACAAATTTCCACCTTGACTATGCTGCACAAAAAGATCCATCCTGCTCTATTAATCTCAGAAAACACCCCAAATACTCTAGCTTGGACAGGTCAGAATTAATTTTTATTACTTCTACAAATACAGCTTCAAAACATGTAGGGCCTTTCTGCCACCTACAAAATAATATGACATAATCAATTGCAATTTTTCAAAAGACATAGCTGTATTATCTTGAATTCAAACCTCAAAACTATTTTAATACTCAAAACTGTCAAAGCCTCACCCAGCATAAACTGCCCTTAAAGCAGGAATTAAAGTGGATGGATGCTCAGCTGGGGCCAAGAGGTCAGAACCAGTACCTTCACTGTGATTTTATTGTGGCAAGATCTATGTTAAAATTCTTCATGAAAACGTGTAAAAACTTCCTGAAGTACAAAAGAGAAATACAGAGCCAGGAGCCAGAAAACTAAAAGCTATGATGCTCAGAAAAGGGAAATCTCTAGAGAAGGAAGATGGGAGAGGAGAGAAAGCTCTTGGGACTGCAGTGGGAAAGGATTTTGCAGGTAGCCCAGCACCAAGAACAGACCCGACACCAAACACACTCAGAGGTGCTGTACAACAACACACTGTACAGCCTACCAAAAAATGCAAGGGCTTCCAGGAGCCAGCTATTGACACATCCCCTGAATTTGGGGTATAAACACACACATGAGCACTAACCACATCCGAGCGTCGCTGCTTTTCCTGCAAACTCTGTCAGGCAAACATCTGTCAGAACACCTCAGTTGTTTAATCACATAAAATGTTTCCTCTTCATTTTTGGCAGCTTGTACTGACACAGTCTATGGCAAGATGTCTCTGTATCATGCTCTATCAGCATAAAGCAAAAGAAAAGCTGCTTATAAATAAAGGAGGCACAGTTTGAGCCTGATATTAGATTTTCATGTGCTTGCTAGCAGCCAAACATACATTACAGCAGAATAATGGCAAATAAAGCATGAGCATATGCACGGTGCAGGAAAAGCACCCCTGAGCAGTTGTGCACCACACTTTAATTTCCTCAGACATTATCTCTCTAACGAACTGGGAGCGTTGATGAATGATCTCCTTCCTCCACTCGGCCATGTTCGGACTGTTTCAGCTGCTGTCTGTTGTTTACTGGTTCTGGCCACCTGAATGTCAATTTTTTTCAAAACAGCACTTATTCAATATTGATCTTAACACTAGGAAAAAAAAAACATAAAAACAAACCAAACAAAACAAACCAAATAAGTAAAAAATAAACAAACAAACAATCAAAACCAAGGGAAGGGAGAAATGCATCCCCCTAAATTACTACTGCATCTTTTCAACTATATGATCTATCAAGATATTTATTTGATAGATCATATATATTGAAGATCCTGCCAAATACCAATTGCATGACTATTACAGGGCAAGCTAACAGGAAAGCAGAGAACAATTCTCCCTGCTTCTACAAATCCTGTGCTGAATCCAAGACAGGAAACCACAGAATCTCAGTCTCAATAGCACTGCTAAAGGAAACAGCAGAAACACCCAACACCAAGTGGTTTCACTAACACACCATCAAGTTCTTCTAGAAGACATCTCATTTTTAAAATAAGCAGAATTTAACCAGGGGTTGAAAGCAAGACATGGGGAGGAAGAAGTGGTTACAGACAAGGAGGTTGATTTGGTTTTCCAAGGAGCATCTCTCTGCTGAAGACTCCTTTTCTTAATGCCTGCCCACTCCAGTCACAATCACCACCACCAGAAATCAGCTCCAAAACAACTGCAAGGCAAATTGATCACTGTACCTTTTTCCTCATTTATTCAAGCCCTACTAAAATCCAGCAAGCCAGTAGGAGGGAACAAGCAGAAAACCATCAATAGGTCAAATTACCCTCATTGTTTAACACTTGTCTTTCCCCTAGCTTTTTGCACAAGCACCCTGCATCCTCAATGGCAAACTATTAGGATCTTTGTTCCTTCCTGCAACACCTTAACTCTCCACATCTGTCACCAGAAATGCAAAGCACCAAGGAGCAGTGCTGACCCCATGAACCTGTGACTCCCAGCCCATCTCTTCCCACCCTCCTGCACCCCAGCAGCTCGTCGCCCTTGCCCTGCACACAGGCTTTTCTCTCCCAGGCTTGGATGCACTTGTCTCTCCAGCTGTTCCCCCATCTTCCCTTCATCTCTACATTCATCAAACATGCTTTTAACAAACCACTTGAGATCCTCACAGCCAGGCTGAATCTAAGGCTTGCTGACTCTTTCTGCATATGATTTAAAGAACAGCCTTTCCTTCCCAGCCAGACTCCGCAGCTTCCACCCAGGGACAGCTCATCACACAACTCAATTACAGCACATTTCTCAACCTCTGCAAAGGAATCTTGTCCTGCTGATATCCACTCAGAGAGTTGAGGAGAAAGGTCCTTCTCTTAGCCAGCAACTTCAGCTGTGTCTTCATCCATATATTCCTCCATTCCTGCTTCTCTATCAAACCAGCTGTTTGGCTTTAGATGCAGGGACCTTCCCATTTTTCCTGACTGCCACATCCCAATTCTGCTGGGAAGAGCTGAATGCCACCTGCAAGCCACCTGCACCATCTGTAATCCAAAGCAAAACAACCAGCTTCTGAGCTTTCTTCCATACCAAGACCTTCCATAAAGTTAAAGGAAAGCATCTGGAAAGCAGCTCCACTCCTCCTACAAAAACCCTACAATAAAGTGTCTGCAAGAGCATCCAGCTCCAGGTCCCTGCTGATATTGCCAACAGACATGGTTGCTCTGGGCTCTTCTGCATCAACTGACACCTTTTTGAAGGTGGGACTGTTGCATACCCTGAAGCACCTTCCAAAAGTGATGGGAAGACCAGCTGGATCCCAAGACTTCACTGCTTTTCAACAGTAACAAGAAAAAAAAAAAGCAAAGAACACTTGAAAAAAAATCTGCATTTCACCTGATAGACAAGGCAGTTTTGAAGATGAGCATTACCTTTTATTTTTCCCACTACTTTTTGGATCCTTGTGTGTCTTCTATTGCAGAGTGTTTCTGGAGACAGTAGGAACATGGATGGACACAGCACACCCTGCACTGCCCAAGAACAGCCCAAACCACTCAAGTGTTGCTATTTTATCAGGGTTCCAGCAAAATTACTTAAAAGCAATTCATAGCAATAGAGTCTTGTTCATCCAGGGATCCTAGAGGAATTTCCAGACCTAAAATGCTGCACTACTTGCAGCTATTACCAGACATGAACCCGTCTAAGTCAATGATATGAGAGGGCCTGTAAGCATTCCTTCCCTCCATGTGTATGCTTCCCACAGCCAGTCTACTCCTTTCTCTCTCTTATAAGGCCATCTGCTGCATGCACACACTGGCATAGAACTTTAGAAGTCCCCATGCTGGCAGATTTCTTAGAATGTGGCTGGTCTCCCACATTCAAGAGCAGTGGTTGAACATGACCAGTTGCACACGGTGAACAGTAGGGCCTGAATCAGCCCACAGGTCTATTTAATCAACACTCTGCTTAATTACATCAAGAAGGCTCATTTATTATCCCCTTTCCAAATGTATCTTTTCCACTTTCGTGGGTTTTTTACCTTAAAAAGTTAGTATAACTGGGTTAACATCCATGAAGAACAGGCAGTTAGTTTTATGGATGAGATTAGCTAACAAGCTTGAACAGGTTTTATGTTTGACTATCAGCTGATCTGGGCACATTAAGTCATTTACCTGGTCTCTGCTGCAGACACTCATTACCTCACTGCATACAATTCCCTGGACATTATTTCCCTTTTTTTTTTTTTTTTTTTAAGTCATACTTGAAGTACCCCTTAATTATTTGTGGTCTGGCAGAAGCTGTGATACTAACCTATTAATGTTAATGAGAGAAATACAGCACACACAAAAATTATCTGCCAATATGTGCACTGAAATGAAAGTGAGCATGTTAAGCCTGAAAGACTGTTTTAACTCTAAATTTGAAAATAGAATTTGATGGTGCATGATTAAACCTCAAATTCTGCAATCAGGCGGGTGTGATTGGAGCAAAAGCATGTTAACTTTATAACAGCAGGAAGTTCTATGAAATTTTCCTTTAAAAAAAAAAAGCTAAAAATAAGCACTCACTGTAAAACACCATTTTGCTCTCCTTCTACAAATCTTCATGATTTACTTTTGAGTCAATAACTCACTAAAATTAACAAGATGAAATTATGTTTTGACAAGTTCCAGTGCTGATGAACAGATTTTTGTATCACGAATCCAGCTTCACCTCATTTTTCCACCATGGCTGACAGTCGAGACATGAATCATTCATTCCTTATGGCCTTTGTGTATTTTATCAAATGCTACAAGGAACAACTAACTTCAATTCCCTCAAGCAATTTTATAAAATAGCAAACAATGTTCTTTCATACTTAATTTTATTAAAGTTCTATAAGGAAGAAAACATCCGTCTAGCCAAGCTCAACCATTTTGACCATATATTGCCATCAGACCAACCTTTCCAAAACAGATCTAGTATACATAATCCTGCCACTCAGCATACATATAAAATACACCACTGGATAAGCTCTCTATCATTCCTTGGTAGTGTAAAAGGTTGTCTTCTGCAAGTGGCTTGGGCATCACCTCACCAAACAGATAGGTGTGATGGCTAAACCTCACTTAGGATAAATAAAGAAGCTTATTTGTCCCTAGAGCCAAGGAGTTGAAGGAATCACAACAGATCCAGAGACAGGCACATGTGAGTAGCACATGTCCAAAACTTAGTGGAATCCACACAGAGGAGCTTTGCAAAGCTTCTGAAAGAGGCTTAACAACCAGGACAGCAGCCAGAGGACTCCAAAAAGATGCAGACCTGAGACTCCAAGGGGAGAAAAAGCAAGGAAGATTTCTAGCTTGATCACCAATTAGAAAGGATGAGCAAAGAAACTGTTCCCCTTGACAGTTCTCTCTTGTGTTGATCTCCAGCTTTGCTGCCAATCTCCTCTCCTTGGCCAAACAGCTCAGGGGACCCCAGATTTTGGGTACCTGGTCAAAAAGGAAGTCATTCTCTTAGGACAGAAGTCAGATACCTGCAGATACCTTCTGGTTTCTCCCAGAAAACTGGAACTGTCAGGATACCAGCAAGCTCCTTCCACACAACAAAACTCCAGGGGAAAAAACCACACACACCAGATTTTCATCATAGCCACTGACAGAGGCAAATCTTAAGTAACTCTACCAAAGTCAATGGGCCTGCAACAGAGAACATGATCCCTGTGATAATACAGAAATCCATAAAGCCTCCATTTTCTTGCAGAGACTGGATGTTTTCCATTTAAAGTGTTTAAATCCAGCACCTGAGGTACTATCTCTGCTGAAGTCAGCAATGACAGCAAGTTCCACCAGCTCCTGTACCCTACAAGGACATGATCCAAGGTCAGGCAGTGCGTGGGGACTTGAAGGACACCTCCTTCTCCTCCCCAAAACTGAGCATCTCCTCCTCTTGTGCCTCTACCAGGAACAGCACCCATTGGAGTCACCCGAGAGTCAAAGAGGCTGCTCTATTTGTAGCTGTAAACATTTTATTTATTCTGAAAATTCATCCAACACAGCTGCGAGATCTGAAATACGACTTGGTGGAGTTCGCGTCTTACTGCAGGCAATCACATTTATTATAATAAAGAACTATAAATAAATAATGAGGTTGCTTAACAGGGACACGGGTAACCTGTCTAGACAATTGCAGCAGTGACGTACTCTGCACTGGAATGCCCTCCACATTAACAATAAGTCTTGATTAAAAGTATTATTTCTTTATAAAGCAAAGCAACAATTACTTATTTAAAAATACCAAAGCCTGCTTCTTAGCACTGCCAGCACACACCCAGCAAGCTTAGGTAGTAACAACCTTGCCCTCTAGCAAGCCTTCACCATAGCAAACCCTTAGAAAGATCAGGGAAACACTCCAGCATGCAGAATTTTTCATGATTTACTGCCATATAAAATCAAATTCTCCTATTTGGAGCAGCAAAGGATACTGCTCCATCAATAGGCTGGCATACCCGTGGCTCAACAACACCCCATGTCCACCACCTGGATGTCACAGTGGTGCTTTCTGGAGGGGAGAACCCCTCTTCCCCTTTCCTGGCATTTCACTGTCTGCTTAATGGAGAAAAGCAATGGCCAAACTAATAGCTGGGATATGTGACCTCAATTAATTAGCAGACCTAGTGGAAAATGCCAGCTCTGCACCGTCACTGCCTGCTTTCAAGGACCCTCTGCCTGCGTCAGCAGCACAGAGACACTGGGTCCATTAACGTTTCTCCAGGATAAGGACAGATGATGCAAGGGTGGCTTTAACAACCTGCTACCAGAGAGGCAAGGTGTGAGACAAAGGAGTAACCTTCTGCGAATCCCTTTGTGGTGGAAGTCTTCCCTCTCCATAAAACCTCTGTGACGGGCCCTAGGAGAAACTCACCAAGAACAAAGCTAAGGTCAGCTGGGAGGGACGCAGAGAGCGAGCAGATGGCCGCCTGCCACCTCACCAATCAGCAAAATCATTCGCTTCAACTGCCTCATGAAATATTTCCTCACTCCTTCCTCTCTCCCTCTAGCTGCCTTCTTTCATCCATGCACTGGGTCCATTTAAGTTACAAGACCCATTTAGGGAACAGCTGGGAAAGCAAACAAATAAAAAATCAGTACCGTCTCCAATGACTCCAAAATCCCAGGGGCAGCTGCAACAGCACTCTGGGAATAACACAAAAAAAAATAATTCTTATTCTATAGAAAAATCCCCTGTCCTCAAACAGGTCTGGAGTTACAATCAATTTCAATAATAAACTTTATCAATAGACTTTATCAACTGCTCTTCAGGAAAAGATCTCCCTTCATCCCCTAAGCCATTCCTCTGCCCTTGGAGGAAAATCCAAGTGTCTTGGACTTTCTAGAAGTAAATTCTGCAAGCAGCAGCATTTCTACTAATGTTTGGAGGGAAGCCACAAGGAGTTTGACCAAGGATTTGACACAAATCTGGCTCACAGGACAGATGTGCGTTCACATGGGCACAGTTTCATCAGTCAGGTCCTAATGCTGGCCAAAAATCTTGTGCATCACATGTGACTGTTGGGATTACCATGTTTATTTACATGGGTCCTACTAGGGAATGAAATATAGAGTAGTTTTGAAACTAAAATAAGTACTGTTATTGTTATCACCTCTAAACCATTAAGTCATGTTCAGATGCTGGGTTAAGCATATTTTGATTACCTGTAATAAATAAAATATTAAATCCCAAATGGGCTACATTTTTTCAGGGGACATGACCTTACCAACTTCAGCTTCTCCAGGACCACAGGCAGCCTTGCAATTTAAATCTGAAATCTCCCTCCAATTTCCCATTATTTTTTTGTTAAGCTCAAGTTCCTTCAGTATCCACCTCACGTTGGATTTATAATGCTAATCAAACTTCTCCAGGTACAGATAGAGTTTATAAATTAATCCTGAGTAAAATAAATACATCAGCCAATCTCGGTACAAACATTCCTGTTTCTGATTAAGCTGAATTCCAGGACCATGTGGTGTGCATTTCAAAAGGGTGAAGTGGCAGGAAAGATGCACATCCCCACAGTGTATTTGCATCAATGTGACCTCAAAGCTACAATGCCTGGGCAGGTGGCAGGATGAGACTCCGCAGTTATTATGCAAAGGTACAATTTGCTTTGCTGTTCCTTCACACCTCCTTACCCAGGCAGTGAGCTCCAGGTGCACGGTGCTTGCTGGTGGCAGGGCTGGAGGGTTTGGCTCTGAACCCCCAGGAGCAGGCATTGGGACGACCTGAGCACACAGCCCCACACCGAGGGGCACAAACCACACCCTCTGAGGCTCCTTGGATGCTCTGAGATATTAATAAACAAGTGCCCACAACACAAGTTGTACTTTCCTGTTTTATGCTAACTTAGAGGCACCCATAAGAGGCAATCAATAATAGTCTGTGCCATACCCTAAGAACCCTAAAATGTTAAGTGCAGGAACCATCACAGACAAGACATTACGGCATTTATATAGGCTGAACTCCTATAACAAAAGCTATTTATACACTAACTCTGCAGAGCTGAAGTGTTCATCTGCTAACAAAATTGGCTGGGTGGTTTCAACAGTACCCAGGGCCAGAAGAAGTATGAGCAGCTCTGCTGCCCAGTGTCAGATGTAGCTCTACACTGAGCTCCCAGTACAACCAGTGCAAAGAAAATGCATGAAAGCTACAGCTAAGCATTCATGTATGAGGAATATAAAGGCAGTAGGGGTATCCCAGACTACTGGGAAGAAGAAATTAATAAATTTCTAACCTTGAAATCATCTCAATTATACCTGTTTTGCTGCAGTGCCACAGGCTGACTAGCTTGCCATACAAAACCCACAGGCCGAGAAGAGGGCACAGATGGACACACCCATGACCATCAGCCAAGGTGAGACCCTCCTCACTCACCCACCTGAGAGCCAGAGAAGCAAAGGCTCCTCTGCCCACATCCCTGCCACCCACAGCAGCCCACATCTGCTGTGACACTGGCACCAAGCTTCCTTCTCAGCTGCGCCAGGCACATAGTCTTGATTAGTTGCCATCAATGCCCTAATTTATTTTAAGAGAGTTCTTTAAAGAGAGTTAAGTGTGTATTATATATCTGATAGGTTTCAGCTAAGCAAACACAACTTGTTGGTGTAATGGGTACAGTTTGAAGAGAAGTACTAAGTACATTCTTCCTTAAATGAAAACACAGTCGTCCAAATCTCCGCCTTCAATCCGAGAGTGAAATTCCCTCTCTTCCACCATGGACTCGATATGATTGCCAATTAAAAAGTGAAAGCAGAACTCAATGCTATACTAAAGCAATTAAACAGGAAAAAAGTCATGAGAGCAGGATGAACACAGCCTACTGGGGAAGAAAAAAAAGAGAAATTAGTCCTTTAAAAGCAACACTAAACACCTGTAGGTACCGGATTTGATGTTAAAAAAATGTTAGCAATGATACATATGCTCAGTTGAATTCCCAAGTAGAATTATTTTAGAAGAAAAAAAAAAAAGTTTAAAAAATACACTCAGGAAGCAATAATATCGTTCTGGTTTATGTACTGCCACTGCCGTACAGTGCTGCATTTCCGAACGCTTCAGAGATCACAAAATGCTCTCCCATCACCAAAATGAAGCCCAGCAAATTGCTAATGATAACAGCTAGGGCAAGACATGGAAATCCAGTTCTAAAAATGAAGAATGTCAGAAACTGCACGCTGGTTTAACAGCCCTAACCAGGCAGCCGTGTGCTGCTCACAGGCTCGTCCTCCCAGCAGACTGCTCTGAAGAGCTGGGGCAAATCAGGAACTACTAATTACGAGCGTCTAAGGAGGATATAGTGACATTTCTTTGTACAGATGGAGCACTTTGTGGGTATTACACTGGCTTTTAACCTCTCATCCCATCATACAATGCCAATGAGTTTTGTGGTCCAAGCATTAACCCCGTGGAAAAGAGCTGACACTGCAAAATCCCAGCTCTTATCATTAAAACTAACCGGATCCTGTTCTTCAACCAATTGAGACAGAGCTGATGTGGGGCATGAATTACCTCCGTTCCTGGCAGGCCGCCTTTCCAGGGAATAGGGCTGTTCATGCAATCAACAGGAATGAGCACCATTGTCTCTAAGAGAGAGGAGCTGGGCCATGGAAGCATCAGCCCTGCCAAGTCCACAGCAAACACGATGGGAGCATGCAGATTTCAGCTCTGCAGCAGCCACACCAGGCAGCACTGAAGATCAAGCCAAGATCAGACCTGGCAGCACCCCAGGGCACAGCATCTACTTTGACATTTCCAATGCCCTGTGGATGCCTCTTAAACGGATGAGCTGCCGAAGGCACAACAGCCAGTACAATCTCCTTCCCAAGGTAGTTCAGATTCCCTGCAACCTTGCTGCTAACTCCCAGAAAATTTTGATTTCAACACAAAGTTGAAGTCCTCTAATGTTACCTCTTCTAAAATCTTGTGCTCATGAATTAAAGAAATGTTGTAAATCCAAGGGAATGAAAGGGTTACATGATCTGTGTGTTACACAGGTCTTAAGCTCTTCAAATGTCTGGTCAGCTGTTAAGAGGGGAGGTCTGACCTTAATTAGCTAAAAATTCCTATACCTTTTAGAAAGCTTTACCAGTAAACTCACCTATTGATCAGAGCACTGACCCTTTCAAGTTTGCACAAACCTGGAATTTCAATATTTTCTCCAGGTATCAAGAAGAAACTCCAAACCAAGACCAAGTCTTAACAATCCCAAATAATGTTCTTTTAAATATGCTATTAAATCATTGTTACTAAAATATTGACAGCAAAGCACTTTTAGGTATCCTGTGGGCATCTCTAGCACCAGCCACTGCAGAAACAAATATGCCTGGAAAACAAAGACAACTGAGGAGCTTTGGGGTGCCCAACAGCACGAGCTTATCCCTTAAGCCAAATTTTGTTCTGAGACTCTAAGATACACAAGTTTAATGGGATTTACTTCATCCTCTAAATCTCAGGTTAATTTCATTTTGACAGCATTTCATTTTGACAACCTCCACCCTGGGCTTAAAACCCACGACAGAGTGCTATGACAATCTTCAGATGAACTCATTCTCAAGTCACAAGCTGAGAGCAAGGAAACACACAGCCCTGCAGGTCATAAACCTCTGCTCAGCCAACAACACCCAGCAAGATGCGGGTAGCTCTACTCAGAGCAACAATTCCCACCTCAAGCTCGAGAAGGTGCAGCTCAAGGCCCTGAACACAACTCTCTCATTGGGTTGGACACAGAAACAGGCAGCCAACTGCAACAAGCAGGGCTTGTTCTCAGGGAAAACGTGGTGTTTCGAAAGCAAAACAGAGGGAACAGCTTCCACTCGCAGGCTGCGGTTAAAGCAGACGCGATTTGATTTTTAAACCCACACCTATATATAGTTACGGTAAGTGAAAATGTCTGTTGATATTTGTGTTATGCAAAAGTTGCTCTAATTATTAACTACAGCTCTACAGCCTATGGTGCCTTCTCCAAAGAACCTCCAGGAACATCTCCACCACCATTAACAGAAACACCAGTTTCTGCTCTCGATCTCAAGGGGACCAGCTCTTTTCTGTCCAGGAGCAGGAGGCTGCCCCGCAGCACGAGCTGGAAATAAGCACATCAACCCACTGCCACCACCAATCTTCTGGACGTTAATTAAGTGGAAAGAAAAAGGCTAAAACTCTACAGGGAAAAGCTGCCTGTTGGTTTGCCTCTTAAACTGAGTCATTCCTCCAGCATCAGCCTGTCCCCTCCAAATTGCTTTTATATCTTGCTGCACAAAGTCTTTTTGTTCTCTGGGAGGTTGGAGGAACATCTCCTAGGAACGATGACCGGATTTCACAATATGTGGTTTTCAAGGTTGGTGTTAAATTTGACACTGTAGCTCCAAAGTAATTGTGACTAACCACTAAATCAGCATGTGTAATGGATTCCTCTGAACATTTATAGCTAGCAGTTCCATTATGCTCTAATCTGGAAAACATCTAAACGACTCTCCGCAAAAATTAGAGTGGAACATAAATGTCTTGATAAAAACAAGATTCCAGAGATACTCCATTTAACCACAGTGACTTCTAAAACATAATGTCTAGTGCAATAACATCCATTAGAGTGCAGTCATTTGCTATTTGATTTTTAAACCCATGCTTCAAGACATCAATCTAGAGAGTGTCAAGTCTATGTGAAAGGTGAAACAACCAAGAACAAACCTCTAGGACAGTGTTGGGACCTGCAAGGAGGACTGAGTGTAACAAAGGAGCCGAGGAGCACCAAGAGGCTGCCTGGCAGTTGTGGAGGGAAGCTGCCTCTCCCTGCTGCCAAAGGGCAAGCTCAAAGTCACCCTGTGCTCCTGGATGCTCATCCCTGCACATCATTTGAATCTAAACCCCTCAATCCACAGTAAAACACGACTTAAAAATTCTTAACAATAAGAAGTGTCTGTCCTTGTTCAGCTTCATCCTCTTCCTAAATCCATGACTTCCAAACTCTGAAAGTCTGGGGATAAAACAGCTCCTGAGGGAGAAACACCATGTTAGAGATCCTGGCTGTCCTCTCTTGTCTAGAAAATGACGCCAGGTCTTTATGCAATCAAAACCCACAATAAAAATAACAAAATTAGCTAAGATTACAAGAAGCAAAAGAGGGAAGCGTTACTGATTCATTCCATCTTCCTGGAAAAGCCTGAACTGTGGTTAAGTGGAGGACAAGTTGAAATTTTCCATTAGTGGAGGGGGGGGGGAAGCTTGTTTAAAGAGCGAAGGGAAAAAATCCCTCAGGTTAGTGTTCAAGTACAGCAACAATAAATTTTATCACAAAATCTCTGCTAGGCAGATACTCACCCTGCTCCCAACCCAGGGAGCAGTGGAGCTTGCAAAAAGGCTGCTCTTGTTCAACACAAAAACCGTGTAAAAAATAAAAGCCAGCATGAGAATCCCAGTCTTCAAGCAGTGAGGTAACAGACAGATTTTTGACATTGCTCCCAGCAAATTTTCCTCCAGTCTCCTTGCCTGGGGGACACCCAAGAGGGGGAACAGGCAGTAAGGGAAGAGCTGGGCTGTGTGTGCACCAGGGGATGCAGCTGCTGTAGGTGACCCTGAAGAGCTGGATGGCACTCACAGCCTGGAGTGATCTCAGCTTACTCTGGGCCAGCAACACCGGCGTCAGTCTAGACCAGGGACTTCAAAACGCTTCACCACTCCACTTCCCTGAGTTGTACTGTGCACTCCTACACCACAACTAAGGATCAAAGCCAAGGGATGCAATAAGCAACTGCAGCACATCCCAGCCCTGGTACCTGCATTAAAGTGAAGGCTTTTGCTTTTGTCCGTAACAGAAAGGGATGTTTCATCTCAGCTGCTCAAGCAAAGATGAAAAACAACTTGTAAAATAAAAAGATGTTGTCTACATGAGTTGAAAAGTCTGTGTTCTGCTCCCCACCTCCCCAAACATCCAAGATTGATCCTAAAATCTGCAATGTGCTAGCTGGTGGGAGTCAGTTACAATAGCACAGGTCATGCCCTTGGGACACAAGGTACTCTTCATCATCTATAAATTCTACAATAACCTAAATCCAAAAGAAAGCGTATCTCCCAAGTCTTGCAAGAGAGCCCAACACAAATTTCCACAAATACTAAAAGGCAATGACATCCAGCAGCCCAGAACTGCAATTCCTGACATTATATCGCATCCCAGATGCCTGCTTCCCCTTTCCACAGAAAATTAAGTCAGTCCTCTGCCATAACCGAAATGATAACTGCACTGTAAAAGATACAGCCCTAGGCAGGCAAGCCACCTATAAATGCTCATGTGCCCAATAACTTCTACCTCCCCCGTGTTAGGAGGGAGGAGGTGAGGTTCCCACCCCTAAGCTGTCCTCCATAAGGAAACAGTTTCTAGGGATACTGAATATGCAGAGGTGAAAGTCACAGGAAAGCAGTTTGGTAACACCTGCTGCCAAAAAAAGAGCAACTTGCTTCACAGACTGTGTTAGCTTCTCTCAGTGATCAAATTTCAGCCTGAGTATCCATCATCATGAGATGCCAGGTGTCAAGTTTAACCAACCTAACCTCCATTATAAACAACTACTACAAGTAACTGGGACTCCAGCATGTACTGAGACATACAAATATCCTTAAAAAGATCCTTTAATCACAAGAGTAAAGAGACCAGAATATCACTTATCTTGATAGACTATTATACAAGACATTAAATATTTTTACTGTAAGGGAAAAATAAAATATGATACTGCACTTCATACCCATAACTCTTCCATGAATACACCAGTTTATTGCAGGAAGCAATTCACCTTCATGACTTCAGGTGATACATGAAGAAAAGCAGAAGCAAAAATGTCCTGTGAATTCCAGAAAAATAACATAACATGATGGTAAAAGCAAAACCAACCCTTTAGACAAGAAACAAGAGAGCCTTAGATTCCTTAAAAAAGCCTGTAATTGCAGTTCCAAAGTACAGTTAATTTGCAATATTTAATGAACAAGTTGCCGTCAGACTAAAACCTCAATTTCCAGACTCAGCTGTACCTGGGAGAGCAGCGGGATGGGCTGAGCACACAGTCAAATCCTCCAGCACAACTGCTGAGCCACCGCAGCCGAGCCAGAGAATCTGCTTATATATTTTACAAATAACCGGATCCTTCCCTAATCCAGGCTCTGAGAAATTTTTATCTCGCCATGAGCTCAGTTATTCTTAAGTCCTTTCTGTGTTTTTTTCTCTGTGCTGCCTGATACACTGACCAATTTTATAAAAGGGATTGGCTGACAGGAGGTCTGGATTCAGGTCAAACGGAGCTGGCCTTTTCAGTGTGCTCTTCCAGATGCTAGTGGAAAAGAAGCCTAAAACTCCCCTTTTCCCCTACACCCTCAAATCAAACCTGCCCAGGAAAGGCACCTCTTTCTGCAGAGGCCTAGTGGTTACACAGAGTCTGAAACAGCTGCTGCTTCTGGTCCTCCAGGTCCTAATCCAAACCTGATATACCAGCCAAGATGGACATCATCATGTGGACACATCAACTTACCCAAGCTGCTCCCTAGGTCTTTGGGTCCTGCAGCAGGGAATCTCAACTTTTACTTGTCTCAGGAAGTCTCTAGACCCTGCACCCTCCACTTGTCTTGGTGCACACACAGCTGCTGCACTGGCCAGTTCCAAGCCATAAAAAAAAGGAGAATTACAGCAGGACAAAGCTGCCAGCAAAGACACATGGAATCACAACTCTGCAGAGCACAAAATTTGACCACCCCAGGGTAACAAAATGTGCTCACGCCATTACTGACCCCTATTCTGCAAAGCACTGAGCAATACATTTAAACACTTTAAGTCTATGCTTAAGCAATATATTTAAGTACTTCTGTTCACACAACAGAGTTCAGGCTTGACGAGACAGAGTTTGTGTGCCTCTTAAACCTAGTGATGCACAACCTCCTTCTGATCCCTTCTCCAGAAATACCAGTACTGTTCTGTTATGTGCCTCCAGTTAAATGTCCTAATAAATAATTTTAAGAATACTTAGGGCACATTTTTTCAAAAGCTGTATTGTACCAAACCCTAGATCCAATGCACTCAGCCATGCTTGCAGACAAGGATAGTTACCCACACACTTTTCTCCTTGCAAGCAACAAAAGACCTGAGTAATTTCAAAACACAGGGCAGTGCCCACACGTTTCCCGTGCAACAATTTCCACAGATTGCATTTCTAGAAAAATCGTAATTTTTTCTTGCATGTGGTAGCATGTTAAATATGCCACAAAACACTGGGTGATAAAGCAGCTTGCAAAACTGTTCCTCAGTCAAAACTCATCCCTAGCCATTGCCCTCTCGTTCCACTGTTCTGCATCACTGCTATCAAGCTGCAATCTCCAAACTCCAGCAGGTATTATCAGCACTACCCCATAAATCTAACTCAGTGAGGAGGTTGTCTCTATCCATAAAATTCTGAGAGTGCTCATATTCCAACCCAGAATACTGCTGACATGCAAAACTCAAACAGCAGCTTGGAAAGTGAGCCAGCAGAAGGCTGGCTCATCTCAGGAGAAGCAGCTGCAGGTGCAACTACTCTTTTCATTTGTTTTCTGCCTCTCCTCTGCAAATGGGATGAAAAAAAGCATTTATAACTCTACTTTGCAAAATGCATTAGTTATGTTCAAGAACACAGGCTCACCTGGGGTCTATCTGACGTGCTTCAGAAACAAGAGTGGTTTAAATTGCTATATGGGATACTTTTGCAAACAAATAGCGATCAAAAGATACAAGAAACTGACTTCTGAAGCCATACTCTTATATCAAGAGATATAAGGAACTGAAGCTTCTCTTAGGTCTCTGCTACCACTGTGTCTTCTGATGCCCTTGTCCCCTCCACATTAAACAGCTGCAGCCTTAACAGGCACCCACTGCAACCAGCCAAAGCAGCAGCTTACAGCACAGCAGCAGTGTTTCATTCCTACTGACTTTGGTCAGGACATCTGGTGTCAAATACCCAAATCTCCTAGCCAGGGGGAGTCCCAGCTTTTCTCACTACGCCTTTCTATGAGCCAGAGCACCGGGCTCACAGGCACACCTTTGGTGCTTGCTTAGACCATACTTTATGACAACTGTACCAGGCTTTGCATATTCCCAAGTTATTCCTTCCAAAGGGTAAAGTCATACATTGCTTTGGACATGAAAAAGCGTGAACATTAGATCATGCAACAGTTTTGGCCTGGAAACATCGAGCAGTGTGACCACACACCAGTAGCTACAAGGTTTGAAAGCTTTCCTCTTCCCTTCCCAGGAAGCGAACAAACACCACAGCCCCTACAGGGCACCAGCATGTGGCAGTGGACATGGCAGGCTGGAGTCACCTGTCAGTACAGCACATTGGGTTTATATTTAAACACTACAGCTTCCCGAAATTCAAACTAAACACTTAGAAATATTTCCAGTGCCTCTACCTAGGGCTAGTCACACATAGGCAGCAGAGTAACTACATGCAGTTAGGCCAGGAAATCCAACATCCTTCACGCTACGTACACACGGAAAGACATCCTCATCCAAAGAGCTGAATTACATAGACAAGGCAGTGGCTGAGATGACAGGCATGGTGATGCTCATTCCAGGTGTAAAGTCTTGGCTTCTCAAATCCCACTTGCATGTTTACCTACCACTTTTCCCTCACAAAGATCAGAGTCAAGCACACAGACCTCAGCAGCAGCCTGCCACCTGAGACACAAAAAACTGACCTTTATAGTCAGCTTTATTTGAAAGCAAAATCTCTACTCCATGTGTTATTGACCTAAAGATCTAAAGCTATTTCAAATCACCAAAATTAAAAAACCAACCTATTCAAGTTTCAGCTAAAGACGAACAGTTAGGAAAAGAGAAAATGTAATGGGGAGACCATGCCACCACAGGCTTTTTCTCTTAATTAAAGACTGACATGCAGCACACAAAAATTAAAGGAGCTAAAGACTAATTTATGCCATTTACGTTTTTACAAGTCACTCAGCTACCATCAGGCAGGCGCATCCTGTTGTGTCTGACATTTCCTTGAGCGCTTTTGTCTTCTCCCTTCCCCGTGCTACCACTGTACTGATTAGA
Organism: Pachyramphus minor; assembly: GCA_013397135.1. Classification (NCBI taxonomy): domain Eukaryota; kingdom Metazoa; phylum Chordata; class Aves; order Passeriformes; family Tyrannidae; genus Pachyramphus; species Pachyramphus minor. The sequence continues at coordinate 914,310 of VYXB01009884.1, read as the reverse complement.
TCCAACACCCCCACAGAAACACAAACAGCTCTGTGAAAGGCAGAAGCCATGCAGATATCTTCCTCACTTTCTACAGTTGGTGGAATCAGTTCCAGGAGGAATGAAACCCACCACTCTTCTGGGAGCATGTCACAGGCAGATGCCTCCTCCCACCTCCAGCCCCAGTTAAATTCTACGTGGGGAGGACAACCCCCACAGCACCTTCACTATCAAGAGGAGTTAACTGTTGGCAAAAAATAGGAGAGAGTTAGTACCTGACAGGTTTTGCTCAAGCAGGATACTTGCACATTCCCAATAACCTCCTCTGAACCCACAACAAAACCCAGAAACTTGTAACCTCAGAACGGCTTGGGATTGCTCCAGGAAATAACTTTCCCACAGGCAAAAGGAAAGACTCTCTCCTCAGTTACCCTGAAAAAGCGACTTTCAAAAGCAGCTTCTCTGGCTCTGACCAAGGAAACATTGTTTTGCTTAACAAGGAGGTTAAAACTGTTGCTTTACTCGGAACCCAAGGAAGACTGGACAAAATAATCAGTGGCAGAGTGTGCAGTAGTCACTTGATTTGGGCATTTGCTGAAGGATCCCACAGTTCAAAGAGCAGTCTGAATGAGGAGATTCCCACTGCTGGGAGCCTTGCAATGTTTTAACTTAGCCAACACAAAATGGAGTAAAGGCAGAATTGATCTTCCAGCTACTTGGACCTCTAAGAGCATCAAAACTTCATAGTCCTTTTGATTATAAGAAATTAGGAGCACTTGCTACAAGTATCTCATGAAAGACATACTCTTCTTCATGCCTTTATGGAGATGTGCAAAATCATTTATGCTGCAAGATTATCTCCCTTGTAGCTGCATATATTTAGTTACATCAAAAGTTTGGCTCCCTCAGAGTTGGATAAGCAGCTGAGAACCAAGAAATAACATGATTTGAGTCTCACCCCTAATGGATCTTATGACTTATAGGCCTCTAAAGACTAATGATTTTCTTAAAGACTAAATAAATGGAGATTTCACTCAAAGCTGTATATAATAGCTTAAATGGATTCTGTCTTTAAAAGCATGAACAGCTGAGAAAGATGGCTAGAGTCAGGGAAAAATAAAAAAGGCTGGTCCTAATTGCTGCTCATTCAAAAACATTATCTTGTTACATGCATGTATACACTATCCACCCAGAGATTCAAGAGTGGATGGAAAAGGCAACAGTGAGTTAAGTGTTTAGCACTAGACTTTCTATTTCTACAAAAACCACCCCAGTGATGTTAAACACAAGTCCCACCCAATGAAAACATACTGAACGAATTATACATTCGCTGTTTACATCAACACTGTGAACTTGAACACAAAAGAATAGATTGCTTTGGCTTCTTAGTCTCACATTAGCAAATGCAATTATCTTTCATTAATTTTACAGAGTGTTCACAGTGGAAATTAAATCATTTCTTCATGTCTAAGAAAAACTTTACTGTTTTAATTATTCATAAATACCAAAGTCTCCTACTTATTACTCATCACAAATGTAATTTGTTTCAATAACGCCTGAATAATTTGGTGCTACCCTATTAGTCCCAGAACACAATACACAATTGCCAGCATCAGCAAGTAAATCATAAACAATAATCCATGCTTGCTCTTCAGTGCCAGATGCTAAGGACGAAGAGGAGGAGGAAGAAGGCAGGAAAGACACTTCCTCCCCACCCCAGTCTGCCTTCATTCTCCCACAAAAAACACTATCCCACATCTGTCCTAGTCAGCTTTGCTTCCATCCAAGTTGCTGCAAACTCAGACAGGCACTGCTCAGGCAAGCATTCCATCCCCAAACTGGGAGCAAGTAACTAGGCTCCCGAGGGAGGAAGGCAGTGGCTCGGGATGCTCCATTGCTTTGCTTCCCTGCAGAATTACATCCGGGCAGGCAGCTGTCCAGCACTGGGAATTAACTGATTGAGAAGGGAAAGGGAAATTAATCCTCACAAGTATGTAAGGAGCCTACATGGGTAATTCCAGAAAAGGCTGAGTTGCAAGGGCTGCTTGGCCACAGTAATCCCTGCAGAGTGAAACAAAACCCAGGCACCATTTCTGCAGCAAAGTGGTTAAATAAGGAATTACCCAGAGTTTTGCATCCTGGCTGCCAACTGCTTGGCAGATTGAGTCTTACGGGAGGGGAAGAGAGGGCTGGAAAGTTACTACAGCTGAATCTGCTGTAGTTACAGATTTTTGTACTGCTTCTTCTTTCATTTAAAAAAACCCCAAACCTGACCTTATCACAAAAAAACTCTTAAAGTCGCACAGGATTACAAATACATATACATATACATATTTTTCCATAGTAAAGAAAACATCAGTACCTTTGACACACTTCTCTCCTCCTTACACTAAACCAGCGCTCACAGGGGCAGACCGGCTGCGCCAGGTCCCAGGTGGGTTCCATCCAGCCCAGCAGTCCTGCCCTTGGCACAGCTCCCAGACACATCCTGAAACCTGCCACACTTCCCCAAAACCCATGTCTTCTCAAAAAGATCCATTCCCACTTCCCATTTTCAGCCACATACTAATTATTTTTGCTTTCTAGCAAGCTACGTGAGCTAATTTGGGCTGATGCTGTACAGAAACGCTGCCTTTATTATTATGGTTGTGGAGAAAGTAAATTAATGCAAAGGATTGCACACAGAGGCCTAATCCATTTGAAGTAAATCAATGCATTGCACATTTAAATTGCTCTGCTTTCCTTCAGAAAAGTACATTGAAGTGATTCATTAGGCACTGAACTGTTCACAGAAACAGACCAATTCTCTTAGGCATGCCAGTGCATCTCTGCTAGCTAAATTTAAAAAGCAATCAAATCTACTAATAAGTCCTTTTTGCCGACATTTACATCAGTAGAGAACATGATTCCTGACAATTCAGATTAAATAAATGAGGCACAAATTGATCTCAGTTAATATGCCTCAGACCCGATACTCGATGTGTTAAACTTAAAAATCTGTCTTTTAATAAAAATAACTTATTGGTAATGCCTGACTTCCAAGTCTCTTTGACAACCTTTACTAAAGGTTATAAAGTTATCAGGAGGGATCACAAGGCACAATCTGTGTCTATTTTAATACAGCTAAAGCATGCATTTATAGTTTAATTTAAATATTTATAAATGCCAAAAGAAAAATTAGCAGAAAGGCACCTTTTCAATAAAAAGTAACTGTATCTTTGTACAACAGCACCACGCCACAGTGTTCAAATTCCCACTCTTTTCTTTAGGGAGGATCAACTCAGATAATATATGGAATAAACAATTCAAGGAATAATGCCTGTGCCTCATATCTTGCTCTACTGCAATCACTGGGATTTATTTTTGCAACAACTAATGACTTCGGTCTACCCGCAGAAAAAATTTAAAGTAAAAGGTAGTAGGAAAAATATACTTCTAAATAACTAAAAGTCAATTTGCACTTTATTAAAGATTCAGCAGAGAGCTGAAGAGACCTAATATGGAAAATGATTTTTTTAATCCCTTTAAGAAGTCCACCACTTTATCTGCAAAACCAGCAATACCAATTCAGAGAGCTTTACAAGTTCTATAGTCCAAACCTAAAAAACCCTATGAACTTAAGTTTATAACCAAACCTTTCAAGGTCAGGCCCTGTAATGGGATTAGGTCAAGGAAACACTTGTACTTATGAAAATAATCCCCCGCCCTTCCCCTCAAAGCCCCTTTTTCACTCTGGAGGCTGGCCCACTGCTCCCAGAGCCCCAAAACCATAGCCAGCTTTCGTCCCACCAGATGCCAGGCAGGGAATTTCAGCTGCTGCAGGTGCACATTTGTGGGTGGTGAGGCAATATTCACTGCACATCTCATCCTGCAGCCGCAGCAGCCACCACCCCAAGGCGAGCAGGGTCATTAGGAAATCTCGCTGATAAATGAAGCGGCTCAGAGTCACTCAGGCCTGGCAGCATCTCTGCAAATGCTCTGTTGTTTAATTAATTTTTTTTGGTTTTATAATTGTTGTAGAGTTTTTCCCCAGGAGTTTCAGTGATGCATATTTCAAGGGCAGGAGGTAGGCAGGCACCCTCTTGGTGCTCTGGCCAGGACCCAAATTACAGCAGGCCACCCCATCTGCTCGCTCACAGCCTCCAGCTCAGCCAGGCTGGTCCCCTTTCTCCCTGAGCAGTTCCTGCCCAGCCAGGCTTCACCCTCGCAAAAGCAGGGGGATTCAGTCCTTGGAAATGGTGTCTGCTCCACCAGCTCCAGAGGTTTTAAATTATCTACCCCAAGTCCTGGGGTGCTCTATAGCATCTTTCCTGCCTACAAGGGGTTTAGTGATAATTTATGGGGCTTAAATATTCCCCAAATTCCACCACTACAGGTGGAAACAATGGAGCTTATCCGCTTGCACAGCTATATATCACCTTTGCAATAGGGAGAAGCACACTCAACAACTGCTAAGAGCCAAACCCCACAAGTGATTTTTCTCTCCCTGGCAGTGTTACGTGACAGCTTTCCCTCTCCACACCAAAGCAGCCTACTGGGAAAACCCAGGCACAGGGCCCAGCCTGCTCCAGGATGATCCACACTCACTCCAGGGATGGTGGCAGGACTTGCTGCAGCAAGGCTCCTTCTTCCTGGGGCTCTGGCTGAAGTCAGGCACACTGGGTGGATGTGGTGGGTTGACCTTGGCTGGACACCAGGTGCCCACCAAGCTGCTCTATCACTCCCCTCCTCAGCAGGGCACAAAAGGGAGAAAACTGACCCAATCATGGGTCCAGATACAGGCAGTTTAAGAAGGCAAAAGCACAGGCCATGCACAGATATAAAGGAAAATTAAAGATTCATTCTCTACTTTCCACCAGCAGATGACATCCAGCCACTTCCTGGGAAGCAGGGCTTCAGGACACCTAATGGTTACTCCAGAACACAAACATCTTAACAACAAATGCCCCGCTCATCCTGCTTTCTCTTAGCTTTTACTGCTGAGCAGACATCCTGTGGTCAGAACATCACTTTGGTCATTTGAGGTCAGCTCTCCTGGCTATGTCGCCTCCCAAGATCTTGCCCACCCCCAACCTACTGGTCAGGAGGGAATGTTGGAGAGAGTCTTGAAGCTATGGGAGCCCTGCTCAGCAGTAGCCAAAACACTGGTGCGTTATCAGCACCTTTCTAGCTACCAACACATAGCACTGCAAGGGCTGCTGTGGGGAAAATTAACCCCATCTCAGTCAGACCCAGTATCACAGACCTCAGAGTAGATGAGATTTGCAGACACTAATCCCACCACACTTCCAAGAGCTTGAGGATTAATCTGTTCAGTCAACACAGACACACACAGTAACCACTTCCAGTTTGATGCGAAATGTTTTAATGTGCCTTTTTTTTTTTAGATTTTCATAAGACTCAACTTGAAAGTATTTAACTAACACGCAGGGACAAGACAAGAACACCCATGTATCGCCGTCAGCTTCTGCCCCACATCGCAACAACCCAGTGCCAGCATCAGGCCTCCTAGAAGCCAGCAGGCACCATCCCTGGTCCTGGTCCAATAGGCTTGTATCAGCAGCATGAAGTTTCTTCCAATCTCAGACTTTCTGGCTCCAGAGGAAGTTCTGCAAGCTTGTTCTCCTCTCAACAGAGAACATCTCTTTCCACTAACGCTAGCCAGGAGGAACAGGAACACCAAACACAGCCTCACCTTTACCCATAACCACTTCTCTCACCCAACGAGGCTACGCAGCCATGACACCACTTAAGAATGTCAGTATCTGTATTAACTCCCATGTCTCGTTACATTTTCCTGTCTAACCTCAAGGCCTTTTGTTTCTTGCAATGGTGCCACTGGATTTACTGCTATACACAACTTCAGTAGATACTTCCCATAATAATTAGCCAGAGCTGAGAGAAATCTCAGTTCTGTGATGCTCTAATGCACAGTTACTTTGGATGCTGCCTCCGTTCAGTGTGCCAAAAGCTTTGAGGCTTCCACAATCAATCAAGTGACCCAAGTCAGTCACTCACGACTAGGAAAAGGCACATTTCTCCTTTCTCACCACTGATGCCAAGAAGCTGAGACAATCCCCTCCTTTCTGCCACCACCATCAGCCCATTCCATCAACCTCCCAAGCAGCAAATCCAGAGCACTGAAAGCATCAACTGTGTCTGCACCTTCCCTTTTCCCTCTCCTGCCATTTCTGGATGCCACAGGGGTGAACAGGGCTGGTAGAGCAGGAGACAAGCAGGAACTGGGGCATAAAGAATATGCACCCTGATGGGACCCAAGAAGGAAAACCCAAAAATCCCTACCCAGAGAAGCATGTTCCTCTAGCAGAATGAAGAGCCAAAGGAGACAAGGGAGTTCTATTTATCTGCTTGCTACTTATTAAGGATCACAGACCACCACTACAACAGAAAGTTAGTTTCGGGAACCTAACAAACACGAAAGCAACATTGTGTCAAATCCAGAACAAAACATATCACAACAACCATCCTGACTATTTCTACTGCTTCAGGAATCTGCCCTCCAAACCTGCAATTCCCAAAGAAAACAGAGGCAGACTGCTGATGGAATTAAGAGCAGAGACTGGGAGATGACTGCTGCAGGCATCAAAGTTCTCCATGGGCACACCCTCCAGGTCAATCCCATAAGATCCCACCACAGCGATGCTCTGTGCCTGGTCCTGAGCATTACAAGGTCCAGGACGGGCTTTTCTTCAGACTAACAAAGACTCAATTTTTAAACAAAAGACCATTAAAGAACAGCCCAGGTAACCACCAATATGCCAAATAGATTCTTCATGCCTGAAAAGACAAACATCTGTGCAAAGTAATGACACGGAGATGCAAGCTAAAAAGTTTGCCAGTCTCATTTGGCTATTCCCAAACAAGGCTACACAGCCCCAAGGCAGTGACTAGAGTTTGCATTACGCAGATGCCAAGCAGTTCAAATCACTCTTTTAAAAGGTCTCACTTTTTAACCACCTCACCTGTAAATGCAGGAATTTCCACCCTTGTCAAGCCAAGCTTCACTTGAAGAAATCATCTGCTCCTGGACCAAATCCTGCTCCCTGTCTGATAATGCTCCCCAACCAGGCCTTGTACTCCTCCAAGTTGCTCCCCCTTCCCACAGGATTAGCACATCAGGGCTGTGACATTCATTCCCTCCCCACCAGCACCTATGATCAGGATGGTCAGGTATCCCCGCAAAAAAACCTCAGGACAGGAATAGCCCCACAGGCTGGCCCCACTCTGAGCCAGAAAGGCTCCCCTGCTCAGACACCCACAACTACTGCTGCTCTGAAAGCAGCTTTTATCTGCCCAGAAAGGGCTTATATTTGCATCTGTTACTGGCACTAGGAAGAGGTACCAATTAACTAGTTGTCAGCTGAATGCTGCTAAATCAAGAACACAAAATTAAAGACAAGGTATTAAAATGGGCAGGAACACTTCAAAGGACTGTTGTTCATCTAGGAGCTTCTCCTCCTCTATTTTTAAACATTTAGAAGTTGCAGTCCAAATAATTACTTGTCAAGACATTTTTTTTTTAGAATAACTGTAGCTATTCAGCAAGCTGTGTAATTAGGTTATTAAAAATATAATATCATCTTGAAGCTTTTCAGAGAGTAAACCTCTACCTAACACAAAACCATCACAGCTCCATTTTCCTCCCTCTCTCCTGGATTCGATCCCAAGTCACAAGTCCTAGGGACCTCCCAGAAGTTGGCTGTGACAACATACATTGTTTGCTGGACAAGAAACCATCACTCAGCTCCTGAGCAGGTACATGTACTGCTTCCATTTCAACTCAGAAAAGCATGTCTGGTATCCAATAGGGGAAAACCAATACAAAGCCAAAACCTACAGACAAAATCCCAGCTTTCCAAGCCTGGCATTCCCTTCTGCCTCAGGTGCTGAGTGCAGGACAAGGAGTCTCCCATTTTTCCAGAGGGCACAGCTAAGCCCAAGCACAGACAGACCTGTCTCTGGGGAAGGAAGGGAATCCCTGCCCCACAGCCACAGCTCTGCAGGCCAGGCCCGTCCCTGGGGAAAGAGAAACATATATCACTGGAAACTGTACAGCAAAACAGAGCACAGGTTTTGCAATTTCCATTTCTGCTGACAAACAACATATTTACAGGACAGGTAAAATAAACTACATAGCCTGTAAGGCTGAGCAGCCTGAAACCAGTAAGCTAATAAACCCAGAGGAAAGGAATTGGTTCCTGATGTTTGTAAATGGGATGTCACAAAAATGAGACAATTAAAATTAAAAGCAGTAAGGAAGACAAAAGAGCAGGAATCACAATAGCCAAGTCTGATAAAGAGCTGCTCCTTGGGTACAGGATGATAATGACGCTAAACATTTTTCTACTAGATGGCAGTGTAGTGTCACACTATATAAAAGGAATTCTAGAAAGAAATTGCTTTGTATTTCAAGTGAATCTGTGCTTAGACTTGACTTCAGAGAGCATGATATATAACAGTAGCCTCTTTGTAAGGGGACCTGCCATTAGTCTCACAGTGCAATAGGAGCGATACTCTAGTTTCTAATTTCCCAGCGAAAAAACATGAAAAGACACTAAAACCCTGAGCAGTTCTGCTACACAGTACAGCTGCGTTCACAGCCACGGACAAGCTTCTGAGGCTGTTACAACTGAAGGTAGGCTGTGATCAAACAGCTCCAGGAATGGAGGAAGCAGGTCCTCACTGCTCGGGGGAAGAGGCCAGCTGGGCTTTTGAAAGGTAGGGGCAGCATTTAGGCAAACCCCCCAGCTATGGTCAGGGGAGGTTGGAAACTCTGGTAACAAAGAAAGGTGAAAGGATGAAGAGAGCAGTGCCACTAAAATTCAAAACGCAAACACAAAATAATCAAGGTTAGGGCTGAAGGACAATGCAAATATTTGCAGGTAACTCAGCCATAATAGTAACCATTACTTTGCAAAGCCGCCATTCCCATGAGCCAAACTTCAGATGCAAGAAGATACTGTGGCTCACCAACATTCCCAAGACCAACACTAATTCCTGGCGTACGCAGGAGCTACGGGAGCTCAGTACAGCCAGGTGATCTGTCAGAGATGGAAAAGCTCCGGGGGAAGCTCGCAGGCAGCCGGAGCACCCTCGCTCCTGCAAGAGCCGCTCCGGGGGTCCCCGAGCCGTGGGGCTGCCAGGCCTGTTCCTGTGACACTGCGTTCGTACCCCCCGGGCTGTCCGCACCAGCGGCCACCACCGCGACAGCCGACGGGACACCCCTTACATCACCGCACTGGCGGCGGCGCGGGGCAGGTTTCGTTCGCTCCGCAGAGATCGGGGTGCGCAGCGCCCACCGCGGTGGCCCCGGGCCGGTGCGGCTCCCGGAGCCCTCGCTGCACCCCTGCCGTGCATCCCGCTCCGTGCCCGGGTGCTCGGGACCCACCGGGGCTCCCCCCTCCCTCCTCCTCCCGCCGCCGCTGCATCGCCCGTCCCGGGGAGTGACCGGGCTGCACGCGGAGCCCCCCGGGGCACGGCCTCACCTGGAGGGCCGGAGCCGCACCTCCTTCTTGCTGTCCACCACGGAGGGCACGCAGTTGGTGAGCTCGGTCCAGTCGGCGTGCAGCCCGCAGCTCCAGCCCGTGGAGAAGCGGGAGAAGAGCCAGGTCTCCCGCTTGCCGGGCCGGTGGCAGGTGCACTTCTTCTGCCCGGCGCGGCACTCGCAGGGCTGCTCCAGCTGGATGTTGCGGACCAGGTGCCTCCCGAAGGTGGTGCCGCCCGTCTTCTGGATGTGCAGGAACACGATCAGGTCGTCCCCCTTGATGTTGAAGTCCACCCGCCGCAGCAAGTCGTCGGCGGAGAAATTGAAGCGTGGAACGAAACGCGCCGGCGTCTCGTCCTCCGCCCGGTACGGGTCGGCGGCGGCGGCGGGGCTTAGGGCGCGGAGCCGCAGGAGCTGGCACTCGGTGCCCGGGCAGACGTACTGCAGCACGATCACGGCGAAGAGGAAGAGCATCACCAGGGCCAGCAGCACCTTGTGGGACCGGTCCTCCATCGTCGCCGGGAGCGCCGCGCATCGCCGCCGCCGCCCCGCTCA